>JAGSMP010000780.1:0-169005 GCA_029286625.1 Parnassius orleans
AGACTTCTGGTTAGTTAAGGGTGGCAGGTATACCTAAGACTATGATTCTTGGTCTTCTTTTATGGGGTTCTTCCACCTTTAGACCGGAACTACTAAGCTGCATAACGCCTCTATTTAGTTTAACGTGTAGTTTCAGTTTCAATTGTTCGGGGCATATAATTTTTGGACAAGAGGTTTTGTGTCTTCTTTTAAATAAAACTAGTTTTAATGATTTTATCGCGTATATAAATTTATTTTATATTCCCGACGTTTCGAGTACTTTACAGCACACATGGTCACGGGGGGGACTGGGGTATTTGACGTCCTAATGTCATAGTTAACCATGGTTACCTCCAGAATAAAAATTATTCAATTTTGTTCCGATCTACGCAGTATGAACTTATAGTATCTTGAAGTCTTGCAGTTGTATGCTTGGGTTGGGATTTAATTTTATTAATTATAGGATCCCAAGCAGATGGTAGTACCCAGCCATCTTCTCTATTGAAATTAGAATGTTTTTTGATTTCAATAGCCTCGCGAATCATCCTTGGAAGGAATCGGTGTTCTTTAGCGAGGATTTGTGGTCTATCAAATCTAATGTAGTGACGGGGCGATCCTGTACGTGTTCACAGACTGCAGACTTCCCGGAGCGTCGATAATTCACATCAGCTATGTGTCTTTAACGCGGGTTTTATTGATCTTTTAGTTTGTCCTATAAAAGAGACCACATTCACAATCAAGCTTGTACACTCCTGCATCTTGCAGAGGACATAACACTTAACTGATGGTAAAAACTGACTAATCTTCTTCGGCGGCTTGAAGTATGTTTTGATAGAAGCACGCTTCAGGATGTAGCCAATCTTGTCAGTGACACCTCTGACATATGGCAGTACAGCAGGCACTCGCTCGACTGTGGCCGGCTTCACTCGTTCACTGTGACGTAGGCGCGGGACCCGAAGCTTATTGTCGTGCAAAACTTGCTTGACGTGTTGGAGCTCGGCGGCCAGGTGTTTACTGTCACAGATCCCTCGTGCTCTCTGAAACAAAGATTTACCCACGGTAGCTAACTGTGAAGGATGGTGATGAGAGTCACCGTTTAAATATCTATATGTATGGGTCTTTTTTCTATACACAGTGTGTCTCAAGGTGTTATCAAGTTCGAATTACTAACACATCTAGAAAAGCTAAAGAGTTGTTTGCCTCTAACTCCATTGTGAATTGAATTTTAGAATTTATGGAGTTAAGATGGTCTAAAATGCAGTTACTTTATCTAAAGGTAGAATTGTGAAAGTGTCGTCTACGTACCGCTTGTAGAATCTTGGATTTACAGGAGAAGTAAGTGGCTTTCTCCTCAAAGTCTTCCATGAATATATCGGCGACAATGGGAGATACAGGTGAGCCATCGCCACTCCATCTACTTGCTTGTAGTACTCCTCCTTCCACAATAGGTAGCCAGATGTAGGCAGTGCCTAAGTAATGCTGCATATTCTATGGGCATGTTGTTTTCGTCCAGCCTTCTAGTTACAATCGAGATGCAGTCTTCAACAGGTAAGCATGTGAACAAAGACTGCACATCAAAACTGACCATAGTTTCATTGTCTGCCAGATGTGGTCTTTAATCTCGCTGACAAAATGGTAAGAATCCTTTGTGTGTGCTCTTGTATGTCCCTAAGCGGTGTAAGTATTTTCGCTAAGTGTCGAGCCAATCTGTAAGTTGGTGAATCGATTTGGCTAACTATGGGACAACAACAATTTGCAAAAGGAAGATTTGGAAGCGATGCGTCAAGACATTTAGTCTAAGTTACGTCGAAGTTCAGCGCCGAAACCGAATCTACCTAAGGACGAATATAAAGCGTTGAATAACTTACGCAATAAACCAGAACTCACGATTCTCCGCGCAGATAAGGGAAATGCCACGGTAGTCATGGATACGTCAGATTATAATTTTAAAATACAAGAACTTTTGTCGGATTCAAGCACTTATAAAAAGGTTAAAAACGACCCAACAAATAACACACTTAAAACAACTAGTGGTCTCATAAAACACTCCGAAAAATTAAATCTGGACGTAAAATCGATAATACCTACGTGTGCCAAACCACCGAAGTTGTATGGGTTACCAAAAATACACAAGCCCAATGCTCCACTACGTCCCATAGTTAGCCAAATCGATTCACCAACTTACAGATTGGCTCAACACTTAGCGAAAATACTTACACCGCTTAGGGGACATACAAGAGCACACAAAGGATTCCTACCATTTTGTCAGCGAGATTAAAGACCTACATCTGGCAGACAATGAAACTATGGTCGTTTTGATGTGCAGTCTTTGTTCACATGCTTACCTGTTGAAGACTGCATCTCGATTGTAACTAGAAGGCTGGACGAAAACAACATGCCCATAGAATATGCAGCATTACTTAGGCACTGCCTTACATCTGGCTACCTATTGTGGAAGGAGGTACTACAAGTAAGTAGATGGTGTGGCGATGGGCTCACCTGTATCTCCCAATGTCGCCGATATATTCATGGAAGACTTTGAGGAGAAAGTCCTGCTTACTTCTCCCGTAAATCCAAGATTCTACAAGCGGTACGTATACGACACTTTCACAATTCTACCTTTAGATAAAGTAACTGCATTTTTAGACCATCTTAACTCCATAAATTCTAAAATTCAGTTCACAATGGAGTTAGAGGCAAACAACTCTTTAGCTTTTCTAGATGTGTTAGTAATTTGGAATCCTGATAACTCCTTGAGACACACTGTGTATAGAAAAAAGACCCATACAGATAGATATTTAAACGTGGATTCTCATCACCGTCCTTCACAATTAGCTACCGTGGGTAAATCTTTGTTTCCAGAGAGCACGAGGATCTGTGACAGTAAACACCTGGCCGCCGAGCTCCAACACGTCAAGCAAGTTTTGCACGACAATAAGCTTCGGGTCCGCGCTACGTCACAGTGAACGAGTGAAGCCGGCCACAGTCGAGCGAGTGCCTGCTGTACTGCCATATGTCAGAGGTGTCACTGACAAGATTGGCTACATCTGAAATGCTTCTATTAAAACATACTTCAAGCCGCCGAAGATTAGTCAGTTTTACCATCAGTTAAGTTGTCCTCTGCAAGATGCAGGTGTACAAGCTTGATTGTGAATGTGGTCTCTTTTTATAGGACAAACTAAAGATCAATAAAAACTCGCGTTAAAGAACACATAGCTGATGTGAAGAATCGACGCTCCGGGAAGTCTGCAGTCTGTGAACATGTACAGGATCGCCCTCGTCACTACATTAGATTTGATAGACCCCAAATCCTCGCTTTAGAACACCGATTCCTTCCAGGGATGATTCGCGAGGCTATTGAAATCAAAAACATTCTAATTTTTAAATTTAAATTTAAATTAATAAAATTAAATCCCAACCCAAGCATACAACTGCAAGACTTCAAGATACTGTTAGTTCATACCGTAGATCGGAACAAAGTTAATAATTTTAATCTGGAGGTAACCATGGTTAACTATGACATTGGGACGTCAAATACCTCAGTCCCCCCGTGACCATGGGTGCTGTAAAGTACTCGAACGTTGGTAATATAAGTTAATATGCGATAAAATCCGTAAAACTAGTTTTATTTAAATGTGTAGTGTACGTAAATATAAGAAATCATTTTGTGTCTTCACTAGTTTTAATTTATTCTCCGGGTATATTGAATTGGAACTGAATGTTTTGGGGGCAAGTAATTATTTTTGTTTGTCGTAACCATATCAGCAAAGGACATTTTTCTAACGGCGGTTTGGCGCAGCTTTCTTTAATTGTTTCCTTAAAATTTTCTGAAATCATTAAGGCATTCCGCCATCTGAGAGGCTGCATTACCGACCTTTCGTGAAAGGATCAAGATACTGTAAGCTCATTCTGCGTAGATCGGACCAAAATTAATATTCAAAAACTGAAGGTAGCGGGCTAACTATGAAATTGGGACGTCAAACACCTCAGTCCCCCCCCGTGACCATGGGTGCTGTAAAGCACCCAAAACCTCGGGAATCAAAATTAGTAAAATTAAACGCGATAAAATCCGTAAAAATAGTTTTATTCAACGTGTAGTGTTCGCGTAAATATAAGAAATCATTATGTGTCGTTGAATTCATAAAACATATTAATTGATTTTTAAGAACATGTATAATATATTTGAATAACTGCTATAAATTAATTATACTAAGTTAATAAAATTCACTAAGAGGATTTGGGTTCCACTGTATAACAATTTAATATCTACCACAGTGAGTTAAATAAAACGGGTTCAATAAATGCATATTTTATTTATATAATATTAGTTTATAGATGAAAAAAAATAAACATTTACTTCTGCTATTAAAAATTAAAATAATCGTATGTTTATATCCTCTGACTAACTTGTTGACTAATCAATTGCGTGTTTTTCTTTGTAACTATTAAATAGCCATTGATTGCTGTTTTGTCAAATAATTTTATGGAATAACAAACTTGTTGTCTTCATAACAAAAATTAAAATACTATTATCTGAACATGAAAGCGAAAATAAACCCTTACTTTTGGATTTTTGTTAGTGGGACAGTTAATCATTGGAACGTGGAAGATAGTCAGTAGAAAATTAAGGTCTCTGATTACAATGAAGGATTTTTTTGCCAACTTTAATTTATTTACAAACATATTTAAATTATTTTGCTTAGTTAAATATATTAACTAGGAAAACTAAATAAACTTCTTTAATCAAAACAATACAAAACTTTTAAACTATTACATAATATATTTTATTTAGATTGGCCAATGTATCTGTAAGACATCGTATCTGTTCTTTTCTCTTAGTTCCTTTTTCAGTACGACATTCTCTTTTACCAGCAGTACATCTGCTGATATCGTCACGTAAGTAGAAATTTTCTAATTCGTTTTAAATTTTATGATTTTTTAAAGTTACTTTACGTTTTCTTATTCAATGTTTCTTTATTTCTCAGATATGCATGCTTCTTCGCGATGTTTTCTTTTATCGCCGAGCACGTGATAATTGAGCATTTAAAAATGAAATTAATAATTTCATTAGTGCCGCATGTAAATTGAACCCAGATTGCTGGCCTCCTGTGAAATTTACAGCGAGCGCTTAGCCCCTAAGCTACCACGGCTCTAAAATGATACAATTCCTTATTTGGAAAGTCGTGTTTATAATAATTACCTATAATCACTAATGTTTTTTCATTAAGATATATAATTAAAGTTATATTAAAATGCGTTTTTCATGAGAAATTATTAAAACAAAGTATTACTAGTAGATATACTTGAATTTTTTTCGATTTTAAACTCAAAGAAATAGAAAACCATTAAAATTCTTACTATAGTCAGTCATGTCTCAATGCACTACAAAAACAAATAATAATCTGCATTTTGTTTAGTTTTTAGTTTAAAAATTATTTGCGTCTATTTTAATTACACAATAAAATATAAACAATGCTAAGTGTTATTAAAGGAATGCTTCGTTATGCACGCAGCTTCAGCAGTTCGTTCGACTATCATTTTTGACAGAATTCGTCAGTGGAATGTAACAAAACTCCGACAGAAAATATGTTTGCTTTATTATTTTCATGATTTGCAGTTATATCAACGAAAGAATACAAGAATTCATGAAACTATTAACTGGCTTATCGTAAATTAAGTAGTAAACATGTGAGAAATTGCTAAATTACCTTAAAAAGCGCTGCTAGTCACTGGAATGTATTTTGTGTTCACACATACTCGTCCTCAATGTAGCACTTGTCCACGAGTATTGCCAAATCGTTGCCAAGATGGGGGGTGGCCAATCAGATGTTTTGTAATGTTGCAAACGAAAAATCTTTTATCTAATTTAGTATATTTTCTACAAACCATTTAAACTCGCGTTAATCAGGGGAAAATTCCAACCGGTAAATTTCTGAGACTTCGATTTAAAAAATAATTTAAAACAAATGTGTTGTTTAACTTAATTGTTGTATAGGGTTTTCGAGAATATATGGTTTAAGCCGTCGAATGATGTTATTAGATCAATTCACATACTTTTTTCTTTTTTTTATTAAGGACAACTAACAGTTGTATAATAAAAATTACAATTCAAATCTTATATAAACAGATTAGCTAAATACACAACCAATATCCACAAAAATACCATAGTAACTAAAAGTTTAAAAGGCACATATAACAAAAAAAAACAAAAGGCAAATATACACCTATCCGTTAACAGCAAAATCATG
Organism: Parnassius orleans; assembly: GCA_029286625.1. Lineage (NCBI taxonomy): Eukaryota > Metazoa > Arthropoda > Insecta > Lepidoptera > Papilionidae > Parnassius > Parnassius orleans. The sequence continues at coordinate 6,228 of JAGSMP010000780.1, forward strand.
ATGTTACATGTATTACTTGAAAAAAAAAACAATTTTAATTAACGTTATAACATTAGAATAAAGAGAAAGAAAAATTACAAGTCATTCAATACAAGTTTTATAGCTTTTCTAAATTGCTGTTATCATACAGTTCCATTATGCAACGCAAAGGGGCACGCTTGCCCGCATTTGTTTTGCACAGATTAAGGAAAAACAAACGATGCACGTAAGTGTTTCGTATTCTTTGCGAGCGACTTGGTATACGAAGGTATATACGATTGACAAATTGAGGACAATCGAAAAAGTTACGACAAATTTTGTAAAAAAAAAATACAGTCAAGCAGTAATCGCCTATTACTTAAAGTTGTTAAAGAGTATTTATGCAAGAGGTTATCATAAGAGGACCACGAACGGTAACATCTATAGTTTACAGAGCGTAGATATTTACCTTGAACCGATTCTAGTAAATCACGATACCTTTGGTAAAAACTTGTGTGGCATATTCCAATTGAGGTCTTATAAGAGATTTATAAAGCAGTAGATAAGTGCCAGATTTTTAAATGGCTTACAAGTTCTTATAACAAAACCGTAAAGTTGAAAGGATTTGTTGATAATTTGGTTAATGCGGTAATAAAAATTAAGTTTGGAATCAAAGAACAAGCCAAGGTCTTTAATAAGCGACACGTTTTCAAGAGGATTATTACAAAGAGAATAAGTGAATTTAATAATATTACTTTTTAGTGAATGTAATAGATTTATATTTAGATATAGTTCATCATTCATCATCATCATTACAGCCCTTAACAAGTCCACTGCTGAACAAAGGCCTCCCCCACGGAATGCCACAAAGCAAGGTCCCGAGCCACCTGCATCCATTGACTTCCTGCATGTCTTACCAGATCGTCACTCCATCTAGTGGGGGACGCCTACACGCCTGACGGTACAGGCTGCCACTCGAGAACATTTCTTCCCCATCGGTTGTCGGTTCTTCGAGCTATATGGCCGGCCATTGCCACTTCAGCTTACTAATCCTTTGGGCTATGTCGGTTACTCTGGTTCTGCGGATATCCTCATTTCTGAGTTTATCACGCAGAAACCCCGAGCATAGCCCTCTCTATAGCTCGCTGAGCGACCTTGAGCTTCCTCATCCGGCCAGTAGTGAAGGACCACGTCTCAGTTCCATATGTCATCACTGGCAATACGCACTGGTTGTACAATTTAGTTTTGAGGTTTTGAGGTATACCTGACGAGAAGATGTGCCGTAATTTCCCGAACGCTGCCCAACCGAGTTGAATCCCTCGATTGACCTCTCGGTCGAAGTTGGACTTACCTAGTCGGACTATTTGTCCCAGGTAAACATATTCGTCAACAACTTCGAGCTTAGTGCTCCCAACAACTACCGGCATAGGTGTGACATGGACATTAAACATTTTTGTTTTGTCCATGTTCATCTTGAGACCTATACGTTGGGAGACACTATTAAGGTCATTGAGCATAGTGCTTAGGTCCTCCAGCGATTCTGCCATAAGGACTATATCGTCGGCAAATCGAAGGAGAGTGATGTACTCGCCATTGACGTTAATACCGTATCCTTTCCAGTCCAGTAGCTTGAAAACGTCTTCCAATGCAGCGCTGAAGAGTTTCGGGATATTACGTCACCCTGTCTTACACCTCTATGGTTTCGTACTCTGGTTCTGTACTCGGATAGCCATCGTAGCTCTACTGTACAAACACTTCAGTACCTCTATATACCGACAGTCCACTTGGCACCGCTGAAGGGACTGCAGCACCGCCAAATTTCGACGGAATCAAGGCTTTCTCATAGTCCACATACGCAAGGCAAAGTGGCAGATTGTACTCGTCGGTCTTCTGTACAATTTGCCAAAGGGTATATGTGGTCTGTGGTACTAAAGCCTTTTCAGGCAGCTTGTTCGGAGGCTGGAAGTCGTCGAGTCTGCATGCGAGACGATTTGTAATGACTCGAAAACAGCACGTAGACGCGGCTCAGAAGGGAAATCGGACTGTAGTTCTTCAAAGAGCGTTGTCGCCTTTCTTGAAGAACAAGACCACCGCACTTCTGCTCCACGCCTCCGGTGTAATGCCACCATGGAGGACGGAATTAAAAAGCTTCTGAAGGACTCCACTGTAATTCCATCCTCACCTGAGGCCTTGCCGTTTTTAAGGTGCTGGAGAGCCATTCTAATCTCGCTCAGACTGACGTCCGGGATATCATCGGAATAGTGTCGGATAAGACTTGCTCTTGGATCGTTACTCACACTTGCATGTACACTTGCATGTGGCTCCAACGATGACGTGTACAGTTGCCCATAAAACCTCTCAATCTCACTCAAAATCTCAGGTGTCCCGGAAACGATGCTGCCACATTCGGTCTTCATCTTTGACAGTTGGCTCTTTCTGGTAGACAGATCTCTGGCAAAGACTTTGGAGCCCTGGTTTCACTCGATTGCTTCTTCAATACGAGCTGTATTGAGGTTGCGTAAGTCCCGCCGCATGCATTTGGAGATCTGTCTGTTCAGTTGCCTGTATGCTATCAAATCTCCTGAAGACTGCAGCTTCTTCTCCCGTCTAACAACCATGAGATTAAGAGTGTGATCGGAGAGTTTTTGTGTTCTTCTGCGAAGGTTCTTACAGAACTTAGCTCTGACCGCATGGACAGTTTCCACAAGCTTTTCATTCATATCGTCCACTTCATTGCAATCTTCTAGGCACTGAAAACGATTTTGTAACTCGAGCTGAAAATTTTCGGGACTTTGGATTAGAGTACGAGGGTGACAGGCGTTGACTTCATTAGACGTGACCTCTCCAACAACGTTTAGGTTCAGTGTGCCTCTCACCATTCGGTGATCGCTGCCAGTTTTCACCCTCGCGATCACTGAGACATCACTGAACAGTTGTCGTCTGGTCGTCATAATGAAGTCAATCTCATTTTTGTCGAACCGTCGGGGCTCGACCAGGTCCAGTTTTGTGGGGCCGCTTTTGGAAGAAAGAGTTCATCATAAAGAGTCCCTCTTTCTCCATAAATCGGCCAGCTGCTGGCTGGGTTCCGTTGCCATATTCCGAATTTCCCTACTTTCAGCTCACCGCTCTCCTTGTGCCTAGTTTTGCGTTGAAGTCTCCATTAACACTGTATAGTGGGTTTGGAGGAATGCATGGCTCTAGAAATATCCTCATAAATTTCCTCCACCTCCTCATCAGGGTGTGCCGAGGTTGGTGCGTAAATCTGTATGACCTTCAGCGAATACCGTTTGGTGATTCTGAGTATAAGGTACGCAACCCTCGTCGATACACTGCCGATCTTTAACGTTGTTAACGGAGACTTGTGGACGATAAATCCGACACCTCCTTGGGACAGATGGTCGCCTCCCGGTGATAGAATAAGTTGCCGGATTCGAGGATTACCGTGTCCTCCCCTCTCTTCGAACCTCGGATAGTCCTATTATATTCCAGCGTAACTTATCTATCTCTTCTTCCAGCTCCAGGATCTTCTCGTCAGTCCTCAGGGTGCGTGCGTTATATGTTGCCAAGTTGAGTCGTCGTAGGTGGCAACCGAACCTCCACTGGAATTCTTAGCACCTCCGCCCGCCGTTACCATGGTCGCCACCGTAGCCAGGAATAGCGGGCCCGCCGGGACTGGGGCCGTTTATTTATCGTCGCTCATGGGGGTATATTGCCATAGTTGCCACGCTTGGCGAGCGGGTTGGCAACCGCAGTTTTTATGCTTTGCTTTTATCAGAAGTTGCTGCTGCCCATCTTCTGTATCAGTTTCCCTTTGTCGCCTCTTACGACACCCACGGGAAGATATGGGGTAGTGGGTATTCTTACCCGCCACTACACGGGAGATATAGTTAGAATTAGTTTATTTTCAAGACAATAGGAAGATAATCGATCCATGTCATCTTGAAGTCATCCAATGTTTTTATAATACGAAAAATTTTTAGGTCATCAGCATAGAGTAGGAAATTGAAATTTTTTAAACAAGTCGATATATCTTTTATAAAGATTAAAAACAGCAGAGGACCCATTATTGAGCCCTGTGGCACGCCGGACGATACATTTATTTCATCGGACGAGAATCCATTAATGACCACCTTTTGCGTCCTGTTTATGACGTACGATGAAAACCATCGTAATATATTTCTGCGTATACCGTTATAAGCAATTTTTCGAAGGAGAATTTCGTGATCCACCTTATCGAAAGCCTTGCAGAAATCTGTATAAATTAAGTCAATTTGAAGGCGCTTGTCCATATCATCAAAAATAAAGTCAGCATATAAAACAAGATTAATTACAGTCGAGCGGTTTTTGACAAAGCCATGCTGTTCAGGGATAATGATATTGTGTAAGCTTGGATATATACAGTTATGAACTAATCTTTCCAAGACCTTCGACAAGGTGAACAGAAGCGAGATCGGGCGGTAGTTAGAAACAACATTTTTTAATCCGCTCTTGAAGACAGGGGTAATATTTGCTACCTTTGATGCGTATCCCTCGCGTATACTACGGTTGAAGATATGAAAGAGAGGAATGCTTATGGAGTCTGCGGTATGCTTAAAAAAGAACGGCGGAAGACCATTAGGTCCTGAGCCTTTAGCAACATCTAAGGATTTAAGTGTTCCGATTATAGTATCCAACGAGAAGGATATATGGCAAGTAGTCAAGGTCGACCAATGCTGCATCACTCCTCTCATACACAGATCCAAAATATTTTGAAAACATGTTGCATATTTCTTGCGGGTTGTTAGACTGCAATTATTATCTATCATGTTGGTAGCGAAACAAGTATGTAAGGATCGTAGCAAGTGGAAAGTGGTCTCTGCCTACCCCTACGGGAAAGAGGCGTGATTATATGTATGTATGTATGTATGTTGTTGGGAATGCCATTTTTATCCTTTCGCGTTTTCACAAACGACCAAAACAATTTTAAATCCCTATAAATACCAGTTTCGATTAAATTAATATAAGTGTTATAACATTCTTTACATAATGATTTAAATCTTTTACGAAATACTGCGAAAGTCTCATAATCCGATTTATTACCGTACTTTTTCCATCTAATCCACGCTTTCTCTTTGTTTTTAAAAACATGAATAAGAGGAAGTGAGAATCATATAGGAAATTCTTTTGATTTAGTAGGCCGTAAGGGTACATGTTTTCTAATAATTTTATTTATCTCCTCATAAAACAAGAATACAGCCGATTCCAATGAGAGCCCGTACAGTATATTGGCCCAATTAATATAATTTATTTCACTTTTTTTTTTATAGGAGAGGGCAAACGAGCATGCAGCTCACCTGATGGTAGTGACCGCCGCGCGAACAACTACAACACCAGGAACCAGAGGAATTGCAGATGCGTTGCCGGCCTTTTAAAAGGAGTAGGCTCTTTTCTTGAAGGTCCTAAGTCGTATCGGTCCGGAAAATCGCTGGTGGTAAACTATTCCACAAGGAAGTTGTGCGAGGAAGAAAACTTCTAAATCGCACAGTGGTGGACCGCCAATCATCCAGATGGTGTGGATGGTATCGGGAGTTCTGCCGCGATGTGCGTTCGTGAAATTGGCGGCTGGGATTAATCCGAACAATTCCTCAGAGCACTCCCGTGGTAAATGCGAAGAAAATGCAAAGAGATGCAACATCTCTTCGCAGCGCCAATGAATCGAGCCGATCGGAAGGACTCGGTCGTCGACGATTCGAGCCGCTCTGCGCTGGATGCGGTCAAGTGGAAGGAGCTGGCACTGGGGCCCCAGCCAGAGATGGGAACAGTATTCCATGTGAGGCCGAACCTGCGCCTTGTAAAGTTGCAGGCGTTGTGCCGGCATGAAATCTGTCCCGCTCTGCTGAGCACTCAAGCTTTTAGAGGCCAATTTGGCCTTCTCTTCCAGTGACCGCGAAACTGCACGCCACTCGATATGTCGACGCCGAGGATTCCGATACTGGCTGCGGCAACAAGGGAGTGCTGGAAACTGAGGAGATACGACAAAGGGTTCTTTTTAGCGGTAAACGCGCAAACTTGTGTCTTCTGAGGATTAAACTGGACTAGATTTAGTCGCCATTATTATATATTCACTATTAATATCAACATAATTAGCTTCAATAAATTTATACTTAGGTTCTGCACAACGAATCATTGGTTCTTGTGGTAAGTCAAAAATATATGCTCTAAAAGTGGGTGGTAATTATCTATTTGAACCAAGGAAATAGTAGCTCACAGTTGCAAGTATCAAACGCTATAAAAAGTTACTTAAGAGGTCAAGAATTCGACCTATAGTATTTTAAATACATTATATTGTTTGGCATTCAATAATGACAAAAGTTAGAAAGTGTCGGTAGGTAGGTGTAAAGCTATGCAGCGGATCTCTATAATTGCGTATTTATCATTAGAAACCCAGTCCACGTATGGTAGGTTAAAATCCTAAAATAAAAATCATTAACCGCACTAGAAGTGAATTCATAATGAAAGGCATTAAATAATAATTCGTATGTGTTCACGTTTTGGTTCGGTCAAATGTAAACATACAAACTACACTACATTCATGGTGCACAGATGTTTCGAATCTTAAAATACATAGTCAATATTAGAGGCATATTGCAACATACATTACCGTCAGACGTTGGTGGCCTGATTGCAACGAATGGCAGTTAATCCGGCGTACCGCCACCAAAACACCACCCGTCCGAATTACCACAGGCCTCCCGATCTCTGTCACGAAATACTCGCGCTCGCCTCAAACAATCAAAGAGAGTAAACACTAAGCACCTAATCTCACTACAGTGTGTATAAATTTGACAAATATCAGCTTTTCCGATCACATAACCCAAAATTGAAGTAAAAACGTAATAACACAGAAATACAATATAAAAACGTAGACTATGTTTCGGGAACATTAATTGGTTTAATTTTAAGTAAATCTTTTTCAGGACGTATACTAAAAGCAGGGGAGGTGTCTTTTGCCTGAACAAGGATGTTTCCGTGTTTGACCCAGATGAATCTATATCCATGTTGTCTGACTGCATCTCTTGCTCGAAATACTGATAACCTAACTGTTATTCCACTTTGAATGTTATAACTTAACGAGGAGACATGGTAAAATCTATTGTTTATTGGTTATTGGTAACTTTATTACAATATAAAATTAAAAATAAACATATAAACAGTGAAAAAAAAAATATCGAAATTCTACCAAACATATGCTCAACTAAATGACGTTAAAAAATATTAGGTGATTTCAATGGTTTAAGTAAAAAAAAATTGAAACATAAAGGACATCGAAAAACTTAAAATACACTTTTTAAATTAACACCTATATACAAATCGAGACCAAAAACAGAACCGGGCAACTATCGACCAATTTCCGTATCGCCAGTATTATCAAAATTCTCGAAAAAGTCTTACATACACGGCTACTAAACTACTTAGACTCTATTGATTCCTTTTTTGAGAGACAGTACGGATTTCGTTCTAAAAGTAATACACTCACAGCTACAATTGATCTCATAACTAAAATCAAACATAACATTGATAAGAAAAACATCGTACTAGGAGTATTTATTGATTTAAAAAAGGCCTTTGACACCGTAAGTCATAAATTGCTCTTAAAAAAACTCGAAGTCATTGGTATTACTGGCATAGCCTTAAAATGTTTGAGTCTTACCTCACAAATAGATCCCAGATCGTAAAATAGACAGTAGCCCCAAAGTCCCCCAACCCATATCCTATGGAGTTCCACAAGGTTCAATACTGGGTCCTCTGCTCTTCTTAGTCTATATTAATAATATGCATGAGTTGGGCTTGAATGGCAATATCACACTTTACGCCGATGACACTTGTCTTTTTTACTTTGGTTCTTCAATTCATGATCTTGTCTCTCAAGCCGCGACCTTGACATTCTTCGCGATTGGTTACAATACAATTTACTAACTATCAACATTTCCAAAACTAGCTACATAATATTTAAAGCAAAAAATAAACCTATACCCAATTACTCACCTCTCAAAATAAATAATACACCATTGCAAGAAAAAACCAATGAAAAATATCTTGGCCTTTATTTGGATACCCATTTAACATGGAATGTTCACATTAAATATTTAATAACCAAATTAATGTCACTTCACGCCTCCCTCCGTATTAATTTTCGATACATACCACAGAAACTACGTTTCACAATATATAATGCCCTAGTAAAATCACACCTGATATATCTCATCGAGGTCTGGGGAAGCGCTGCCAGTACTAGATTAAACAAATTACAAGTCCTACAAAATAAAATAATAAAAATGCTATTCAACTACAATTTTCGAACATCAACTTCAAAAATTTTCCGAGAAACGAACCTGATGAATATCAAACAATTATACATTTATAACACCTGTATCTTTATTCGTAAATTCATGAACAAGAAGGTCCGCACGGATCTGCAATTCACCAAGCGAAAGAAAGTTGGGCGCATCTGCACTCGACGCGCGAGCTTCATCGTTTTGCCTAAGACTCGAACAAAGTACGGCCACCCACAATTACATGCGAAGGTGCGCCTTTTTAATAAGATACCCACGAAATAATTTAGACTCGTTCAATGCATTCAAAAAGCGACTAGCAAATCATATAATCACAAACATATCTATCTGAGTGCGTTGGACGGGTTTGTTCCTGGTCTTGGTTTATGTTGTGGCGCTAAGGTGCTTTTATCTATGTTCTCATGTAAGTGACGTATATAATGTCTTTATGAGAATAAATGTCTTTAAACCTTAAATATGCCCAGTAAGGAAAAAAATTGAAACAAAAAAGTAACCAAGTTTACAAGTTGACACCAATACGAAGGGACGCGCGCGATTAGCGATAAAAGTTGTACCCACCCGCAAACTAAAATGGTTGTCAAGAAGTGTGGTAAATGTAAGAAAAACATCACCAAAAAATTGCCTGGAATAGAGTACAGTAGATACGATCTAATAGTTTACGCGGATCCTGCCTGTTCAAAGCTATCCAACAAACAGCTAAACACACTCAAGTATTCGTCCGGCATAGATTAGAGTTGTGAAGAGTGCCTAGGGAACATTTCTCGTAGGGTTAATGATACCCGACGATGATGGCGATGATGAGAACTGCGACCCTAGAAACACGGGAAATGATCAAGTTATAGATGCGAGAAAGTTGGTGCAAGACATCAGTCGCGAGGTAAAAAACCTTTCGTGAGGAGATCGGAAATCTTGAGAGCTCACTCGATTTTCTAAGTGAACAACTTTCCACTATGGAGCAATCTATAAAAAAACAGGACACTAGGATCAAAGAACTTAAAAATAAGAATTATGACTTAGTGAACAAAAACAAGAATTCGGAACTGCGGGTAACTGCTTTAGAACAGAGTCTTAGAGATTTTGAGCAAAAGACTCTCTCTAACTCGCTGGAAATTACCGGGTTACCAGTGGAAATGCCCAGCGAATTAAATACAATAATTGAAACTGTTGCCGCTAAATTGGACGTTGATAAGTAGGATGTGCAGTCAGCTCAACGGTTGCAAGGGTCAAAGGACAAACCAGGATCAGTTCTTATGGAGCTGAAGTCTAAGATCTTGCAGCAACAGTGGATATATGCTGGCAAGGATAAGTGTCTCACCGCAGGGATGATAGTGCTGAACGTTCAAAAGGAGAATGCTGATGAACGCCTTTTATAAGAGAAACCCTTACAAAGTACCAGAAAACACTTATATTTAATGCTACATAAGTCGCAACTATTAAATAAGTCGTGTACGTATGTATGTTATAAAAATGGAAAGGTATGTGCTAGGAAAACTGGCAACAGTATAATTTATTATATTCGCACTATGCATGATATAAATCAAATTGTAAAACAAAGCTCATCTCATTCTGATAAACAACCCGGGACATCCTCATCTACAATATTGTAAAGTTCTCATCTATAGCTATATTTATTCATAAGTCTATAAATTCAAATAAAATCGATACACAAATAAATGAAATTCCTAAAAGTTTATGAACTTTTCATGTATACACTTTAATATTAGGTCACTTATAAAAAAAATTACTAAACTGCAACAACTAATCCACAACTGTACCTATCCACTAGATGTAATAGTTATAACGGAGGCTGGTATCTCGAACAGTATTGTTAATTTATACACATTACCGGGCTATAACTTGCATGCACAACTACATGAAAATAAGAAGGGAGGCGGAATTATAATTTACGTACGAAACCATCTAAAATTTAACATTATTTAACAAACATCTACAAATAAAAACCTGTTTGTATAAGTTTGAATTGGAAAAGAACTTCCTTTTAATCAGTGACACTAACATAGATCTGAAAACTTCAACCTCATACAAGGATGTATGTAGGAGTACTCAGCAGGCACGGATTGATGTGTGGAATATCGGAATAAACAAGAATTGAAACTAGGCAAAATTTAATTACTAAATCTTGCTTAGGCAACATTTTGCCCCACCTTACATCCGTTCTCGGCGGTGCTCGATGTTGTCCTGGCCATCATCAGGTCAGGTATTATCTTTGCGTGTTGATGACGCACCTATAATGCTCAAGCGTGCACAGAATGTAACAAAACGACTGATTGATTACGAGATTTTTATAAGAAACTTAAAATTTGGATTGGTCAAAGTCTAAAGTTATGAACTCCCCAGACGAGATTATTTTTTATATATAACACTTTTCAGACCGCAAAAATTCTGCAACTAATATTAAAACCTATAAATTACTTAGAAAGACCCCAAATGGTTTATTTTGCCTGAATTGACGACAATATTACTAGTCTTTGTGATAAAGGGACAAATTATATCGTTATTGGAAAAATAATCCAAATAACTCTAAGCTAAGACTAGAATATAATAATATAATAAAGTGCATAAAGTTCTCGAAACCAAAAAGAATATATATTACGCAAGTTCCTTTTTAATAACAATAAGAATCATAATATTATATAGTCTGACAGACCATACAATAGTTTTACGTTGTCTGATTTGTTATTCATGTTATGATGTGTTCTAATATTATAGTCTATTAGTGATTGTATAACTTTTGAACGACCTGACAGATTGAAGATTTATATAACAAAATATAATCATTGTTTTGTCGAGACAATGGTTCACAGCTATGCCAGGATTTGCTAGGTGGCGCTTTAGTCAAGTTAATAAAATTTCTATATTTATGGAGCGTTATGACTCATATTCAGAATATATGGTGGCTTAGTGCCAGTAAAGAAAATACATAATCTGAACTCGATAGGAGGTACTGAGGTATAGTCTACATAATATATAAAGGCAAACCTGACTGACTCATCTATCAACACACAGCCGAAACTACTGAACGGATTTCGCTGAAATTTGGTTTACAGTCAGTTGTAATGGCGTAGGCATCCGCTAAGAAAGGATTTTAAAATTCGCCCCTAAGGGGTGAAAAAGGGTTAAAGTTTGTATGAAAGTCCGTCATTTTAGAGCTAGAAGCCTGAAACTTTGGGTTAAAGATTAGAAATAAACAATTACGTGTCCCAGGGTTTTGAAAATTAAATCCTAAAGGGGGTGAAAGGGTTAAAAATTTGTATGGAAACAAGATTAGTTAAACTATTTTATTCGAAACTTCACAGGAGTACTCCTATCAATAAATGAGTAAACAAGTAATTCAGGCTTTTCAGAATCCAACCTCTAAAAGGTGGAAAAGGGTAACAAATTCTGAAAATCAACATGGGTATCGTTTTTATGGTTTATCGGGTCGCTGATTACGAAAACAACAACTATTTCAAATCCAACGTAGCAGACGGAAATACCTACCATCATCCTCTGTGGGGGTGATGTGGTTGAAATGTCAATAGGGTGTCGTTTTATGGTTTTTGTTTTGGACGTTAATTACGAAAATGGCATCGATTATGTTTTGAAACCAAAATGGATGGAAGGATGGATAGATGTGTTTGTATATAAAAATCGTCATGGTTTGGGTGACTTGGGTGTCATTTTAGGTTTTTGGTCATAAATAACGTAAATAATGTTGATAAATATTTTAAACTTAATTTATTTGAATAGAATAGAATAAACTTTTATTGCACAAAACATAAAATAAAATAGACGAAGATTTGTACAAAAATTTTGCAAAAATTACACCTGAACAAAAAAATACTAATTTAAAATTAAAAACAATGAAAACGAACAACCAAACCTTATATATTTTTCAAAGCAAATCAAAAGAAATACTTATGTACCTACATATTTTATTGATCTTCAAGTTCTAATCCCTACCAATAGATGGCATTGGTATCGTTTTAGAACGCGGTAACGTTGTGTTTTCAAACTAATATAAAGTGAATGGTGAATGAGCGCTTCAACCTGTATCACATTCATTGTCTGGTACCTATTCATGGTTAACGGATATTTGACTAGACTTCGACTTTGCTTGCTTGCTTACAGTTTTAGATTTGCTTCGTGTTTCGGATTAGTTGCTTGATTTTGTCTTTCTTACAACCACTGTTCAAACTTGGAATTTGATTTGCTTTGTGATTAGGTATTGTTGATAGAAGTATTTTTCTCACTGAAAAAATGACTACAGAAACTCTTAATTTAAAAGGAAAAATGGAAGAACATACTGTCGTCTCCATTATAAGTGACGGCGCCTGTTTGTTTCGTGATCTTTCATTTTTAATGTACCGTTTGTGCTGCATCTGATTTTCACAGATGACTAGTTTCGATTGATGATTAAATCCGGTCTGGAGGAATAATATCCTTTTATAAAAGAATCAATAAAAATATATTTCTTTTAAAAATTACCAGTATATTTCTTCGGCTTTGGATGAAATGAAGCTTATTAAAGCATAAAATTCAACACCACAAATGTTGTAATTGTATGCGTTTTCTTACATTTTCAAAAGGCCACCTGAAAGATGCTGTTTTCCATTTGTTTACGTTACTAGACAACCCTATAATAAAAGGAAGTCGATTGATGATTCAGGATCATGTTAAGTGGTATTCCTTTATGATCCTGAATTATATCTAGTTTTAATGAAATATATCCTAATTAATTATATAATTATATAAACATGAGTGTTATCATCGCTCATAACCTACAGTAGATGGCGGTATAAACATTTAGTGTTTTACCATAATATGTAAAATACTAAGTTTATCAATGAAAAGCTTTATAGCCTAAATGTTTGATACTGGCTAATCTGCCTGTCAAGCATAGCGATTATGGAAAATCAAACAAATGGTCTTGCATAAGATATATATTTTTATGGCAGGAAACAGGCCAAAATGAAACGTTTCACGCTATTATTAAATCTATATTTTTGTTCTTTTAACATGACACTGGGCAGAATTACCAAAATCAGCTGTATTTAATTTGTCCTTCTTAGAGAACATTGGGTACAATTAGGTAAAAAATATAAAAATATATATCTTATGCAAGACCTTTTTTGTTCTATTTATTCTGAGCAGGAAGCACTTGTAAGATTTTGTCCTTTGTAGGGACAGCAGGCAGAATTTCTTAAAAAGAAAAGAAAACCAAACAAGTTCTTATTTGTTTAGGCATGACGAGGATATAACATAGTAGAATTACTGTTCTGTCGAGACAAGGAATCACAGCTATGCCAGGATTCGCTAGGTGACGCTGTAGTCAAGTTAATAAAATTTCTATATTTATAGAGCGTTATAACTCATATTCAGAATTCAGGCTTAGTGCCAGTAAAAAAAAAATACATAATCTGAACTCGATAGGAGGTACTGAGTTATAGTTATTAATAAATCTTTTCACCTAGATAGCTAGTTATAACTTATTTCAACTTCTCCTTCAGAAGCTTTTTAAGTATTTTTGTATGACATGTCTCTCTTTGAGGTCTCTCTATTTGGGAGGATTTTCGCAGCCTTAGGACTCAAGTCTTGACATAACTTTTAGGAATCAAAATCTTATAAATCAATAGCCTTAGGAAATCTCTCAACTCAACAATCTTGGTAACTAACAGTCTTAGTTTTAGAAACCTATAATAGCATAATTAGTCCTTCAGCCGCTAATCTCCCTGACATAACGTTCAAAGGTAGATCCACATCCTCAGGATTTGAGTCTCCTCCAATATTTGAATTTTCGGCTTGGAAGTCATTTATGCCCTCAATCAAACTGTCTAGCGGATCGTAGGGCATGTTCTCTATCTAATACTGGTATAAACATGCATAAAAAACAGAAAATTGTAACGATTCATTTAGGTTGCACCTAACGCACAAACCTCACCGGTCTCCATACCTAAACTTTGACACCTAATATAATCTTGGTGCAAAAACATCTAAATAAAGTAATTATTTTCTGGCATAAAGTGATAATTTTACTTTGCAAAGTTTACTGCAATAGCCCCAAATACATAAAATAAAGAAATGAGAATCTGATATATGCACTTGTTCAAATTCAGACCTAAAATCCGTTTTACTACCTGTTGAGTTCAAATTATTGTACTTTATAGATACAAGTTGGAGTTAAGATTTATATACCAAATTGAATGAAACTAACTATATTATTTACAAACTTACCTTGAAATACGTAAATACCACATTTAACCACAATTTTTAATAATATGCGAGACACGGTCACTTCAGCTTACTAATCCGTTGGGCTATGTCGGTTACTCTGGTTCTACTGCGGATATCCTAGTTTTTAAGTCTACTTTTGTTGAGCGACTCTTAGCTTCCTCATACGGCCAGCAGTGAAGGACCACGTCTCAGATCCATAGGTCATCTAGCAACACATAGACATCTGGCAACACGCACTGGTTGTACAATCTAGTTTTGAGGTTTCGAGGTATGCCTGACGAGAAGATAATTTTATCTAGTGTTAATTTAAATTGTGATATTATGTAAAATAATACTTAAAACACATTAAATTTTACCGAGTAGTGGCGGTGTATGAATATCCACTTCCCCGTTTTGTCAAGTAGGTGCGACATAGGAAAAAACCAGGATATGGACATCAGCGTCTTCCTAATAATAACAAAAATCTGCTGCCTAGCGTGAAAAGCGCGTGAAAAAGCGTAAAAACCTGCCAAGCGTAGCAACTATGAAGAAATCACCCTGTGAGGCAACCTATGAGGGAGGCCTATGTTCAACAGTGCAATTTTATAGGCTGCAATAGTAACACTTACATATTCAATACTGGTCAAAGGTCTCCCCAATGTTTTACCGACGCCACGCTACGCCATCAGATCGACAAACTAAGTCTATGAGCAGAAACATAGTGAGAAGCGTGTAGCAAGCAGAGATCGGCATGACAAACAAACGCTATTGAATTACATTGGCAGTAGTTTGTCACTGAGTTTCTATACTTAGATTTGAAAATACTCATAGATTTATTTATTTGTTTAACAATTTATGTACACACAAACAACGGAAAGGACACAACAGGATGAAGAGTTTGTACAAGGCGCTACTATCTCGTAATGAAATTTCTTCCAGTAGGCTAGTTACAAAAGTTAAAAAAACATAAAAAAAAAAAAAAAGATATGTGATAAATGTTTATTTATTTATTTATTTATTCTTTATTGCATTCCTTAATATAAAAGAATACAAAGGGCGGACTTAATGCCTTGAGGCATTCTCTACCAGTCAACCCATGGAGTGGTGAGAATTTGACGTAGGTGTAGCAATATAGAAAAAAAAATATAAATGATAATTAATTACGTTATATACCTATACCTTTTACTAGTATATACAATAAATAAACTATAGAAATATCTCCTAATTATACATATATACAAATATATACATACATACATAAACATATATACATATCAACATACAAATAACTATGAATAGTACATATAAATAACTATGAATATACGTCTAACAATATAAATGACATGGATGATTCATGTAAGTGTTGTCTTTAATAGATGATTACGCACCAACTTTTAAAAGCAAACTTATTGGGAGCTTTTCTGATGTCATCGGGCAAGGAGTTCCAAAGGCGTGTAGCTTGAACTGTAAAGGAGTTACCATAGAACTCGGTGAAGTGAACTGGAATACATATTTTGTTTTAGAAGAAGCGTAGAACCCTATCATGAGATGAGGAGAGATAGTGAAATTTACTCTTAAGATAAGAAGGCAAAATGGGTCATTTAATATGGAAAAAGAACAAGTAATATTCTGAAATGCCTCTGCCGGATTGTAAGCCAATTAACACCACAATTAACACTAAAAGTCACTTATAAAAAAATACTAAACTGCAACAACTAATCCACAACTGTAACTATCATTACCGGGCTATAATTTGCATGCACAACTACGTGAAAATAAGAAGGAGGCGGAATTATAATTTATGTCCGAAACCATCTAAAATTTAACATTATTTAACAAACATCTACAAATAAAAACCTGTTTGTATAAGTTTGAATTGGAAAAGAACTTCCTTTTAATCAGTGACACTAACATAGATCTGAAAACTTCAACCTCATACAAGGATGTATATGTAGGAGTACTCAGCGGGCACGGATTGATGTGTGGAATATCGGAATAAACAAATTGAAACTAGGCAAAATTTAATTACTAAATCTTGCTTGGCAACATTTTGCCCCCCTTATCCGTTCTCGGCGGTGCTCGATGTTGTCCTGGCCAATCATCAGGTCAGGTATTATCTTTGCGTGTGTTGATGACCTATAATGCTCAAGCGTGCACAGAATGTAACAAAACGACTGATTGATTACGAGATTTTTATAAGAAACTTAAAATTTGGATTGGTCAAAGTCTAAAGTTATGAACTCCCAGACGAGATTATTTTTTATATATAACACTTTTCAGACCGCAAAAATTCTGCAACTAATATTAAAACCTATAAATTACTTAGAAAGACCCCAAATGGTTTATTTTGCCCTGAATTGACGACAATATTACTAGTCTTTGTGATAAAGGGACAAATTATATCGTTATTGGAAAAATAATCCAAATAACTCTAAGCTAAGACTAGAATATAATATAATACGCAATAAAGTGCATAAAGTTCTCGAAACCAAAAGAATATATATTACGCAAGTTCCTTTTTAATAACAATAAGAATCATAATATTATATAGTCTGACAGACCATACAATAGTTTTACGTTGTCTGATTTGTTATTCATGTTATGATGTGTTCTAATATTATAGTCTATTAGTGATTGTATAACTTTTGAACGACCTGACAGATTGAAGATTTATATAACAAAATATAATCATTGTTTTGTCGAGACAATGGTTCACAGCTATGCCAGGATTTGCTAGGTGGCGCTGTAGTCAAGTTAATAAGAATTTCTATATTTATGGAGCGTTATGACTCATATTCAGAATATGGTGGCTTAGTGCCAGTAAAGAAAATACATAATCTGAACTCGATAGGAGGTACTGAGTATAGTCTACATAATATATAAAAGCAAACCTGACTGACTCATCTATCAACACACAGTAAACTACTGAACGGATTTCGCTGAAATTTGGTTTACAGTCAGTTGTAATGGCGTGGGCATCCGCTAAGAAAGGATTTTAAAATTCGCCCCTAAGGGGTGAAAAAGGGTTAAAAGTTTGTGGAAGTCCGTCATTTTAGAGCTAAAGCCTGAAACTTTGGGTTAAAGATTAGAAATAAACAATTACGTGTCCCAGGGTTTTGAAAATTAAATCCTAAAGGGGTGAGAAGGGTTAAAAATTTGTGGGGAAACAAGATTAGTTAAACTATTTTATTCGAAACTTCAGGAGTACTCCTATCAATAAATGAGTAAACAAGTAATTCAGGCTTTTCAGAATCCAACCTCTAAAAGGTGGAAAAGGGTGACAAATTCTGAAAATCAACATGGGTATCGTTTTTATGGTTTATCGGGTCGCTGATTACGAAAAAACAACTATTTCAAATCCAACGTAGCAGACGGGAAATACCTACCATCATCCTCTGTGGGGTGCGATGGTTGAAATGTCAATATGGGTGTCGTTTTATGGTTTTTGTTTTGGACGTTAATTACGAAAATGGCATCGATTATGTTTTGAAACCAAAATGGATGGAAGGATGGATAGATGTGTTGTATAAAATCGTCATGGTTTGGGTGACTTGGGTGTCATTTTAAGGTTTTGGGTCATAAATAACGTAAATGATATTGATAAATATTTTAAACTTAATTTATTTGAATAGAATAGAATAAACTTTTATTGCACAAAAACATAAAATAAAATAGACGAAGATTTGTACAAAAAATTTGCACAAAATTACACCTGAACAAAAAAATACTAATTTAAAATTAAAAACAATGAAAACGAACAACCAAACCTTATATATTTTTCAAAGCAAATCCAAAAGAAATACTTAGGTACCTACATATTTTGTATTGATCTTCAAGTTCTAATCCCTACCAATAGATGGCATTGGTATCGTTTTAGAACGCGGTAACGTTGTGTTTTTTCAAACCAATATAAAGTGAATGGTGAATGAGCGCTTCAACCTGTATCACATTCATTGTCTGGTACCTATTCATTGTTAACGGATATTTGACTAGACTTCGACTTGCTTGCTTGCTTACAGTTTTAGATTTGCTTCGTGTTTCGGATTAGTTGCTTGATTTTGTCTTTCTTACAACCACTGTTCAAACTTGGAATTTGATTTGCTTTGTGATTAGGTATTGTTGATAGAAGTTTTTCTCACTGAAAAATGACTACAGAAACTCTTAATTTAAAAGGAAAAATGGAAGAACATACTGTCGTTCCATTATAAGTGACGGCGCCTGTTTGTTTCGTGATCTTTCATTTTAATGTACCGTTTGTGCTGCATCTGATTTTTCACAGATGACTAGTTTCGATTGATGATTAAATCCGGTCTGGAGGAATAATATCCTTTTATAAAAGAATCAATAAAGAAATATATTTTTTTAAAATTACCAGTATATTTTTCGGCTTTGGATGATGAAGTTTAAGCTTATTAAAGCTAACAAACACCACAAATGTTGTAATTGTATGCGTTTTCTTACACATTTTCAAAAGGCCACCTGAAAGATGCTGTTTTCATTTGTTTGTTACTAGACAACCCTATAATAAAAGGAAGTCGATTGATGATTCAGGATCATGTTAAGCGGTATTCTTAAATATGATCCTGAATTATATCCTAGTTTTAATGAAACATATCCTAATTAATTATATAATTATATAAACATGAGTGTTATCATCGCTCATAACCTACGGTAGATGGCGGTATAAACATTTAGTGTTTTACCATAATATGTAAAATACTAAGTTTATTAATGAAAAGCTTTATAGACCTAAATGTTTGATACTGCTTTGCTAATCTGCCTGTCAAGCATAGCGATTATGGAAAATCAAACAAATGGTCTTGCATAAGATATATATTTTTATGGCAGTAAACAGGCCAAAATGAAACGTTTCACGCTATTATTAAATCTATATTTTTGTTCTTTTAACATGACACTGGGCAGAATTACCAAAATCAGCTGTATTTAATTTGTCCTTCTTAGAGAACATTGGGTACAATTAGGTAAAAAATATAAAAATATATATCTTATGCAAGACCTTTTTTGTTCTATTTATTCTGAGCAGGAAGCACTTGTAAGATTTTGTCCTTTGTGAGGACAGCAGGCAGAATTTTAAAAAAAGAAAACCAAACAAGTTCTTATTTGTTTAGGCATGACGAGGATATAACATAGTAGAATTACTGTTCTGTCGAGACAAGGAATCACAGCTATGCCAGGATTCGCTAGGTGACGCTGTAGTCAAGTTAATAAGAATTTCTATATTTATAGAGCGTTATAACTCATATTCAGAATTCAGGCTTAGTGCCAGTAAAAAAAAAATACATAATCTGAACTCGATAGGAGGTACTGAGTTATAGTTATTAATAAATCTTTTCACCTAGATAGCTAGTTATAACTTATTTCAACTTCTCCTTCAGAAGCTTTTTAAGTATTTTTGTATGACATAGGTCTCTATTTGGAAGGATTTTCTATAATCGCAGCTTTAGGACTCAAGTCTTAGAAAGCATAACTTTTAGGAATCGAAAATCTTATAAATCAATAGCCTTAGGAAATCTCTCAACTCAACAATCTTGGTAACTAACAGTCTTAGTTTTAGAAACCTATAATAGCATAATTAGTCCTTCAGCCGCTAATCTCCCTGACATAACGTTCAAAGGTAGATCCACATCCTCAGGATTTGAGTCTCCTCCAATATTTGAATTTTCGGCTTGGACGTCATTTATGCCCTCGATCAAACTGTCTAGCGGATCGTAGGGCATGTTCTCTACATCTAATACTGGTATAAACATGCATAAAAAACAGAAAATTGTAACGATTCATTTAGGTTGCACCTAACGCACAAACCTCACCGGTCTCCATACCTAAACTTTGACACCTAATATAATCTTGGTGCAAAAACATCTAAATAAAGTAATTATTTTCTGGCATAAAGTGATAATTTTACTTTGCAAAGTTTACTGCAATCAAATACATAAAATAAAGAAATGAGAATCTGATATATGCACTTGTTCAAATTCAGACCTAAAATCCGTTTTACTACCTGTTGAGTTCAAATTATTATTGTACTTTATAGATACAAGTTGGAGTTAAGATTTATATAAATTGAATGAAACTAACTATATTATTTACAAACTTACCTTGAAATACGTAAATACCACATTTAACCACAATTTTTAATAATGAGACACGGTCACTTCAGCTTACTAATCCGTTGGGCTATGTCGGTTACTCTGGTTCTACTGCGGATATCCTAGTTTTTAAGTCTACTTTTGTTGAGCGACTCTTAGCTTCCTCATACGGCCAGCAGTGAAGGACCACGTCTCAGATCCATAGGTCATCTAGCAACACATAGACATCTGGCAACACGCACTGGTTGTACAATCTAGTTTTGAGGTTTCGAGGTATGCCTGACGAGAAGATAATTTTATCTAGTGTTAATTTAAATTGTGATATGTAAAATAATACTTAAAACATTAAATTTTACCGAGTAGTGGCGGTGTATGATATCCACTTCCCGTTTTGTCAAGTAGGTGCGACATAGGGAAAAAAACCAGGATATGGACATCAGCGTCTTCTAATAATAGCAAAAATCTGCTGCCTAGCGTGAAAAGCGCGAAAAAGCGTAAAAACCTGCCAAGCGTAGCAACTATGAAGAAATCACCCTGTGAGGCAACCTATGAGGGAGGCCTATGTTCAACAGTGCAATTTTATAGGCTGCAATAGTAACACTTACATATTCAATACTGGTCAAGGTCTCTCCCAATGTTTTACCGACAACGCCACGCTACGCCATCAGATCGACAAACTAAGTCTATGAGCAGAAACATAGTGAGAAGCGTGTAGCAAGGCAGAGATCGGCATGACAAACAAACTATTGAATTACATTGGCTTTAGTAGTTTGTCACTGAGTTTCTCTTAGATTTGAAAATACTCATAGATTTATTTATTTGTTTAATTTATGTACACACAAACAACGGAAAGGACACAACAGGATGAAGAGTTTGTACAAGGGCGCCTTATCTCGTAATGAAATTTCTTCCAGTAGGCTAGTTACAAAAGTTTTTAAAAAAATAAAAAAAAGATATGTGATAAATGTTTATTTATTTATTTATTTATTCTTTATTGCATTCCTTAATATAAAAGAATACAAAGGGCGGACTTAATGCCTTGAGGCATTCTCTACCATCAACCCATGGTGGTGAGAATTTGACGTAGGTGTAAATATAGAAAAAATATATAAATGATAATTAATTACGTTATATACCTATACCTTTTACTAGTATATACAATAAATAAACTATAGAAATATCTCCTAATTATACATATATACAAATATACATACATACATAAACATACATATATACATATCAACATACAAATAACTATGAATAGTACATATAAATAACTATGAATATATACGTCTAACAATATAAATGACATGGATGATTCATGTAAGTGTTGTCTTTAATAGATGATTACGCACCAACTTTTAAAAGCAAACTTATTGGGAGCTTTTCTGATGTCATCGGGCAAGGAGTTCCAAAGCGTGTAGCTTGAACTGTAAAGGGTTACCATAGAACTCGGTGAAGTGAACTGGAATACATATTTTGTTTTAGAAGAAGAGCGTAGAACCTATCATGAGATGAGGAGATAGTAAATTTACTCTTAAGATAAGAAGGCAAAATGGGTCATTTAATGGAAAAAGAACAAGTAATATTGGAAATACGCCTCTGCCGGATTGTAAGCCAATTAACACCACAATTAACACTAAAAGTCACTTATAAAAAAATACTAAACTGCAACAACTAATCCACAACTGTAACTATCATTACCGGGCTATAATTTGCATGCACAACTACGTGAAAATAAGAAGGAGGCGGAATTATAATTTATGTCCGAAACCATCTAAAATTTAACATTATTTAACAAACATCTACAAATAAAAACCTGTTTGTATAAGTTTGAATTGGAAAAGAACTTCCTTTTAATCAGTGACACTAACATAGATCTGAAAACTTCAACCTCATACAAGGATGTATATGTGGAGTACTCAGAGCACGGATTGATGTGTGGAATATCGGAATAAACAAGAATTGAAACTAGGCAAAATTTAATTACTAAATCTTGCTTAGGCAACATTTTGCCCCACCTTACATCCGTTCTCGGCGGTGCTCGATGTTGTCCTGGCCAATCATCAGGTCAGGTATTATCTTTGCGTGTGTTGATGACGCACCTATAATGCTCAAGCGTGCACAGAATGTAACAAAACGACTGATTGATTACGAGATTTTTATAAGAAACTTAAAATTTGGATTGGTCAAAGTCTAAAGTTATGAACTCCCCAGACGAGATTATTTTTTATATATAACACTTTTCAGACCAAAAAATTCTGCAACTAATATTAAAACCTATAAATTACTTAGAAAGACCCCAAATGGTTTATTTTGCCTGAATTGACGACAATATTACTAGTCTTTGTGATAAAGGGACAAATTATATCGTTATTGGAAAAATAATCCAAATAACTCTAAGACTACTATAATATAATACGTGCATAAAGTTCTCGAAACCAAAAAGAATATATATTACGCAAGTTCCTTTTTAATAACAATAAGAATCATAATATTATATAGTCTGACAGACCATACAATAGTTTTACGTTGTCTGATTTGTTATTCATGTTATGATGTGTTCTAATATTATAGTCTATTAGTGATTGTATAACTTTTGAACGACCTGACAGATTGAAGATTTATATAACAAAATATAATCATTGTTTTGTCGAGACAATGGTTCACAGCTATGCCAGGATTTGCTAGGTGGCGCTTTAGTCAAGTTAATAAGAATTTCTATATTTATGGAGCGTTATGACTCATATTCAGAATATATGGTGGCTTAGTGCCAGTAAAGAAAATACATAATCTGAACTCGATAGGAGGTACTGAGGTATAGTCTACATAATATATAAAAGGCAAACCTGACTGACTCATCTATCAACACAGCGAAACTACTGAACAGTTTCGCTGAAATTTGGTTTACAGTCAGTTGTAATGTGTAGCATCCGCTAAGAAAGGATTTTAAAATTCGCCCCTAAGGGGTGAAAAAGGGTTAAAGTTTGTATGAAAGTCCGTCATTTTAGAGCTAGAAGCCTGAAACTTTGGGTTAAAGATTAGAAATAAACAATTACGTGTCCCAGGGTTTTGAAAATTAAATCCTAAAGGGGTGAGAAAGGGTTAAAAATTTGTATGGGGAAACAAGATTAGTTAAACTATTTTATTCGAAACTTCACAGGAGTACTCCTATCAATAAATGAGTAAACAAGTAATTCAGGCTTTTCAGAATCCAACCTCTAAAAGGTGGAAAAGGGTAACAAATTCTGAAAATCAACATGGGTATCGTTTTGGTTTATCGGGTCGCTGATTACGAAAACAACAACTATTTCAAATCCAACGTAGCAGACGGAAATACCTACCATCATCCTCTGTGGGGTGCGATGTGGTTGAAATGTCAATATGGGTGTCGTTTTATGGTTTTGTTTTGGACGTTAATTACGAAAATGGCATCGATTATGTTTTGAAACCAAAATGGATGGAAGGATGGATAGATGTGTTTGTATATAAAAATCGTCATGGTTTGGGTGACTTGGGTTGTCATTTTAAGGTTTTGGGTCATAAATAACGTAAATGATATTGATAAATATTTTTAACTTAATTTATTTGAATAGAATAGAATAAACTTTTTGCACAAAACATAAAATAAAATAGACGAAGATTTGTACAAAAATTTGCACAAAATTACACCTGAACAAAAAAATACTAATTTAAAATTAAAAACAATGAAAACGAACAACCAAACCTTATATATTTTTCAAAGCAAATCCAAAAGAAACATGTACCTACATATTTTGTATTGATCTTCAAGTTCTAATCCCTACCAATAGATGGCATTGGTATCGTTTTAGAACGCGGTAACGTTGTGTTTTTCAAACTAATATAAAGTGAATGGTGAATGAGCGCTTCAACCTGTATCACATTCATTGTCTGGTACCTATTCATTGTTAACGGATATTTGACTAGACTTCGACTTTGCTTGCTTAGTTTTAGATTTGCTTCGTGTTTCGGATTAGTTGCTTGATTTTGTCTTTCTTACAACCACTGTTCAAACTTGGAATTTGATTTGCTTTGTGATTAGGTATTGTTGATAGAAGTATTTTTCTCACTGAAAAAATGACTACAGAAACTCTTAATTTAAAAGGAAAATGGAAGAACATACTGTCGTCTCCATTATAAGTGACGGCGCCTGTTTGTTTCGTGATCTTTCATTTTAATGTACCGTTTGTGCTGCATCTGATTTTCACAGATGACTAGTTTCGATTGATGATTAAATCCGGTCTGGAGGAATAATATCCTTTTATAAAAGAATCAATAAAGAAATATATTTCTTTTAAAAATTACCAGTATATTTCTTCGGCTTTGGATGAAATGAAGCTTATTAAAGCATAAAATTCAACACCACAAATGTTATAATTGTATGCGTTTTCTTACATTTTCAAAAGGCCACCTGAAAGATGCTGTTTTCCATTTGTTTACGTTACTAGACAACCCTATAATAAAAGTCGATTGATGATTCAGGATCATGTTAAGTGGTATTCCTTAAATATGATCCTGAATTATATCCTAGTTTTAATGAAATATATCCTAATTAATTATATAATTATATAAACATGAGTGTTATCATCGCTCATAACCTACGGTAGATGGCGGTATAAACATTTAGTGTTTTTACCATAATATGTAAAATACTAAGTTTATCAATGAAAAGCTTTATAGACCTAAATGTTTGATACTGCTTTGCTAATCTGCCTGTCAAGCATAGCGATTATGGAAAATCAAACAAATGGTCTTGCATAAGATATATATTTTTATGGCAGTAAACAGGCCAAAATGAAACGTTTCACTTTATTATTAAATCTATATTTTTGTTCTTTTAACATGACACTGGGCAGAATTACCAAAATCAGCTGTATTTAATTTGTCCTTCTTAGAGAACATTGGGTACAATTAGGTAAAAAATATAAAAATATATATCTTATGCAAGACCTTTTTTGTTCTATTTATTCTGAGCAGGAAGCACTTGTAAGATTTTGTCCTTTGTAGGGACAGCAGGCAGAATTTTAAAAAAGAAAAGAAAAAAAAAAGTTCTATTTGTTTAGGCATGACGAGGATATAACATAGTAGAATTACTGTTCTGTCAGACAAGAGATCACAGCTATGCCAGGATTCGCTAGGTGACGCTGTAGTCAAGTTAATAAAATTTCTATATTTATAGAGCGTTATAACTCATATTCAGAATTCAGGCTTAGTGCCAGTAAAAAAAAAATACATAATCTGAACTCGATAGGAGGTACTGAGTTATAGTTATTAATAAATCTTTTCACCTAGATAGCTAGTTATAACTTATTTCAACTTCTCCTTCAGAAGCTTTTTAAGTATTTTTGTATGACATAGGTCTCTATTTGGGAGGATTTTCTATAATCGCAGCCTTAGGACTCAAGTCTTAGAAAGCATAACTTTGGAATCGAAAATCTTATAAATCAATAGCCTTAGGAAGCTCTCAACTCAACAATCTTGGTAACTAACAGTCTTAGTTTTAGAAACCTATAATAGCATAATTAGTCCTTCAGCCGCTAATCTCCTGACATAACGTTCAAAGGTAGATCCACATCCTCAGGTTTGAGTCTCCTCCAATATTTGAATTTTCGGCTTGGACGTCATTTACCCTCGATCAAACTGTCTAGCGGATCGTGGGGCATGTTCTCTACATCTAATACTGGTATAAACATGCATAAAAACAGAAAATTGTAACGATTCATTTAGGTTGCACCTAACACAAACCTCACCGGTCTCCATACAAACTTTGACACCTAATATAATCTTGGTGCAAAAACATCTAAATAAAGTAATTATTTTCTGGCATAAGTGATAATTTTACTTTGCAAAGTTTACTGCAATAGCCCCAAATACATAAAATAAAAAATGAGAATCTGATATATGCACTTGTTCAAATTCAGACCTAAAATCCGTTTTTTACCTGTTGAGTTCAAATTATTATTGTACTTTATAGATACAAGTTGGAGTTAAGATTTATATACCAAATGAATGAAACTAACTATATTATTTACAAACTTACCTTGAAATACGTAAATACATTTAACCACAATTTTTAATAATATGCGAGACACGGTCACTTCAGCTTACTAATCCGTTGGGCTATGTCGGTTACTCTGGTTCTACCGGATATCCTAGTTTTAAGTCTCTTTTGTTGAGCGACTCAGCCTCATACGGCCAGCAGTGAAGGACCACGTCTCAGATCCATAGGTCATCTAGCAACACATAGACATCAACACGCACTGGTTGTACAATCTAGTTTTGAGGTTTCGAGGTATGCCTGACGAGAAGATAATTTTATCTAGTGTTAATTTAAATTGTGATATTATGTAAAATACTTAAAACATTAAATTTTACCGAGTAGTGGCGGTATGAATATCCACGTTTTGTCAAGTAGGTGCGACATAGGAAAAAACCAGGATATGGACATCAGCGTCTTCCTAATAATAAAAAAATCTGCTGCCTAGCGTGAAAAGCGCGTGGCGTAAAAACCTGCCAAGCGTAGCAACTATGAAAAATCACCCTGTGAGGCAAACCTATGAAGGCCTATGTTCAACAGTGCAATTTTATAGGCTGCAATAGTAACACTTACATATTCAATACTGGTCAAAGGTCTCAATGTTTTACCGACAACGCCACGCTACGCCATCAGATCGACAAACTAAGTCTATGAGCAGAAACATAGTGAAGCGTGTAGCAAGGCGAGATCGGCATGACAAACAAACGCTATTGAATTACATTGGCTAGTAGTTTGTCACTGAGTTTCTACTCTTAGATTTGAAAATACTCATAGATTTATTTATTTGTTTAACAATTTATGTACACACAAACAGGAAAGGACACAACAGGATGAAGAGTTTGTACAAGGGCGCTACTATCTCGTAATGAAATTTCTTCCAGTAGGCTAGTTACAAAAGTTTTAAAAAAATAAAAAAAAGATATGTGATAAATGTTTATTTATTTATTTATTTATTCTTTATTGCATTCCTAATATAAAAGAATACAAGGGCGGACTTAATGCCTTGAGGCATTCTCTACCAGTCAACCCATGGAGTGGTGAGAATTTGACGTAGTGTAGCAATAGAAAAAATATATAAATGATAATTAATTACGTTATATACCTATACCTTTTACTAGTATATACAATAAATAAACTATAGAAATATCTCCTAATTATACATATATACAAATATATACATACATACATAAACACATATATACATATCAACATACAAATAACTATGAATAGTACATATAAATAACTATGAATATATACGTCTAACAATATAAATAATGGATGATTCGTAAGAAGTGTTGTCTTTAATAGATGATTACGCACCAACTTTTTTAAAAGCAAACTTATTGGGAGCTTTTCTGATGTCATCAGGCAAGGAGTTCCAAGGCGTAGCTTGAACTGTAAATTACCATAGAACTCGGTGAAGTGAACTGGAATACATATTTTGTTTTTGAAGAAGGCGTAGAACCCTATCATGAGATGAGGAGATAGTGAAATTTACTCTTAGATAAGAAGGCAAAATGGGTCATTTAATATGGAAAAAAGACAAGTAATATTCTGGAAATACGCCTCTGCCGGATTGTAAGCCAATTAACACTACAATTAACACTAAAAGTCACTTATAAAAAAATACTAAACTGCAACAACTAATCCACAACTGTAACTATCATTACCAGCTATATTTGCATGCACAACTACGTGAAAATAAGAAGGAGGCGGAATTATAATTTATGTCCGAAACCATCTAAAATTTAACATTATTTAACAAACATCTACAAATAAAAACCTGTTTGTATAAGTTTGAATTGGAAAAGAACTTCCTTTTAATCAGTGACACTAACATAGATCTGAAAACTTCAACCTCATACAAGGATGTATATGTAGGAGTACTCAGCGGGCACGGATTGATGTGGAATATCGGAATAAACAAGAATTGAAACTAGGCAAAATTTAATTACTAAATCTTGCTTAGGCAACATTTTGCCCCACTTACATCCGTTCTCGGCGGTGCTCGATGTTGTCCTGGCCAATCATCAGGTCAGGTATTATCTTTGCGTGTGTTGATGACGCACTTAATGCTCAAGCGTACAGAATGTAACAAAACGACTGATTGATTACGAGATTTTTATAAGAAACTTAAAATTTGGATTGGTCAAAGTCTAAAGTTATGAACTCCCCAGACGAGATTATTTTTTATATATAACACTTTTCAGACCGCAAAAATTCTGCAACTAATATTAAAACCTATAAATTACTTAGAAAGACCCCAAATGGTTTATTTTGCCCTGAATTGACGACAATATTACTAGTCTTTGTGATAAAAGGACAAATTATATCGTTATTGGAAAAATAATCCAAATAACTCTAAGCTAAGACTAGAATATAATATAATACGCAATAAAGTGCATAAAGTTCTCGAAACCAAAAAGAATATATATTACAAGTTCCTTTTTAATAACAATAAGAATCATAATATTATATAGTCTGACAGACCATACAATAGTTTTACGTTGTCTGATTTGTTATTCATGTTATGATGTGTTCTAATATTATAGTCTATTAGTGATTGTATAACTTTTGAACGACCTGACAGATTGAAGATTTATATAACAAAATATAATCATTGTTTTGTCGAGACAATGGTTCAGCTACAGGATTTGCTAGGTGGCGCTTTAGTCAAGTTAATAAGAATTTCTATATTTATGGAGCGTTATGACTCATATTCAGAATATATGGTGGCTTAGTGCCAGTAAAGAAAATACATAATCTGAACTCGATAGGAGGTACTGAGGTATAGTCTATAATATATAAAGGCAAACCTGACTGACTCATCTATCAACACACAGCCGAAACTACTGAACGATTTCGCTGAAATTTGTTTACAGTCAGTTGTAATGGCGTAGGCATCCGCTAAGAAAGGATTTTAAAATTCCCCTAAGGGGTGAAAAGGGGTTAAAAGTTTGTATGAAAGTCCGTCATTTTAGAGCTAGAAGCCTGAAACTTTGGGTTAAAGATTAGAAATAAACAATTACGTGTCCCAGGGTTTTGAAAATTAAACCTAAAGGGGTGAGAAAGGGTTAAAAATTTGTATGGGGAAACAAGATTAGTTAAACTATTTTATTGAAACTTCACAGGAGTACTCCTATCAATAAATGAGTAAACAAGTAATTCAGGCTTTTCAGAATCCAACCTCTAAAAGGTGGAAAAGGGTAACAAATTCTGAAAATCAACATGGGTATCGTTTTTATGGTTTATCGGTCGCTGATTACGAAAACAACAACTATTTCAAATCCAACGTAGCAGACGGAAATACCTACCATCATCCTCTGTGGGGTGCGATGTGGTTGAAATGTCAATATGGGTGTCGTTTTATGGTTTTGTTTTGGACGTTAATTACGAAAATGGCATCGATTATGTTTTGAAACCAAAATGGATGGAAGGATGGATAGATGTGTTTGTATATAAAATCGTCATGGTTTGGGTGACTTGGGTGTTTTTAAGGTTTTGGGTCATAAATAACGTAAATGATATTGATAAATATTTTAAACTTAATTTATTTGAATAGAATAGAATAAACTTTTATTGCACAAAACATAAAATAAAATAGACGAAGATTTGTACAAAAATTTGCACAAAATTACACCTGAACAAAAAAATACTAATTTAAAATTAAAAACAATGAAAACGAACAACCAAACCTTATATATTTTTCAAAGCAAATCCAAAAGAAATACTTATGTACCTACATATTTTGTATTGATCTTCAAGTTCTAACCCTACCAATAGATGGCATTGGTATCGTTTAGAAACGCGGTAACGTTGTGTTTTTCAAACTAATATAAGTGAATGGTGAATGGCGCTTCAACCTGTATCACATTCATTGTCTGGTACCTATTCATTGTTAACGGATATTTGACTAGACTTCGACTTTGCTTGCTTGCTTACAGTTTTAGATTTGCTTCGTGTTTCGGATTAGTTGCTTGATTTTGTCTTTCTTACAACCACTGTTCAAACTTGGAATTTGATTTGCTTTGTGATTAGGTATTGTTGATAGAAGTATTTTTCTCACTGAAAAATGACTACAGAAACTCTTAATTTAAAAGGAAAATGGAAGAACATACTGTCGTCTCCATTATAAGTGACGGCGCCTGTTTGTTTCTGTGATCTTTCATTTTAATGTACCGTTTGTGCTGCATCTGATTTTCACAGATGACTAGTTTCGATTGATGATTAAATCCGGTCTGGAGGAATAATATCCTTTTATAAAAGAATCAATAAAGAAATATATTTCTTTTAAAAATTACCAGTATATTTCTTCGGCTTTGGATGAAATGAAGCTTATTAAAGCAAAAATTCAACACCACAAATGTTGTAATTGTATGCGTTTTCACACATTTTCAAAAGGCCACCTGAAAGATGCTTTCCATTTGTTTACGTTACTAGACAACCCTATAATAAAAGGAAGTCGATTGATGATTCAGGATCATGTTAAGTGGTATTCTAAATATGATCCTGAATTATATCTAGTTTTAATGAAATATATCCTAATTAATTATATAATTATATAAACATGAGTGTTATCATCGCTCATAACCTATGGTAGATGTATAAACATTTAGTGTTTTACCATAATATGTAAAATACTAAGTTTATCAATGAAAAGCTTTATAGACCTAAATGTTTGATACTGCTTTGCTAATCTGCCTGTCAAGCATAGCGATTATGGAAAATCAAACAAATGGTCTTGCATAAGATATATTTTTATGGCAGTAAACAGGCCAAAATGAAACGTTTCACGCTATTATTAAATCTATATTTTTGTTCTTTTAACATGACACTGGGCAGAATTACCAAAATCAGCTGTATTTAATTTGTCCTTCTTAGAGAACATTGGGTACAATTAGGTAAAAA
The DNA here is from genome assembly GCA_029286625.1 of Parnassius orleans. Classification (NCBI taxonomy): domain Eukaryota; kingdom Metazoa; phylum Arthropoda; class Insecta; order Lepidoptera; family Papilionidae; genus Parnassius; species Parnassius orleans. Next base: position 37,805 of record JAGSMP010000780.1, read on the forward strand.
ATATAAAAATATATATCTTATGCAAGACCTTTTTTGTTCTATTTATTCTGAGCAGGAAGCACTTGTAAGATTTTGTCCTGTAGAGGACAGCAGGCAGAATTTCTTAAAAGAAAAGAAAACCAAACAAGTTCTTATTTGTTTAGGCATGACGAGGATATAACATAGTAGAATTACTGTTCTGTCGAGACAAGGAATCACAGCTATGCCAGGATTCGCTAGGTGACGCTGTAGTCAAGTTAATAAGAATTTCTATATTTATAGAGCGTTATAACTCATATTCAGAATTCAGGCTTAGTGCAGTGTAAAAAAATACATAATCTGAACTCGATAGGAGGTACTGAGTTATAGTTATTAATAAATCTTTTCACCTAGATAGCTAGTTATAACTTATTTCAACTTCTCCTTCAGAAGCTTTTTAAGTATTTTTGTATGACATAGGTCTCTATTTGGGAGGATTTTCTATAATCGCAGCCTTAGGACTCAAGTCTTAGAAAGCATAACTTTTAGGAATCGAAAATCTTATAAATCAATAGCCTTAGGAAATCTCTCAACTCAACAATCTTGGTAACTAACAGTCTTAGTTTTAGAAACCTATAATAGCATAATTAGTCCTTCAGCTAATCTCCTGACATAACGTTCAAAGGTAGATCCACATCCTCAGGATTTGAGTCTCCAATATTTGAATTTTCGGCTTGGACGTCATTTGTACCCTCGATCAAACTGTCTAGCGGATCGTAGCATGTTCTCTACATCTAATACTGGTATAAACATGCATAAAAACAGAAAATTGTAACGATTCATTTAGGTTGCACCTAACGCACAAACCTCACCGGTCTCCATACCTAAACTTTGACACCTAATATAATCTTGGTGCAAAAACATCTAAATAAAGTAATTATTTTCTGGCATAAAGTGATAATTTTACTTTGCAAAAGTTTACTGCAATAGCCCCAAATACATAAAATAAAGAAATGAGAATCTGATATATGCACTTGTTCAAATTCAGACCTAAAATCCGTTTTTACCTGTTGAGTTCAAATTATTATTGTACTTTATAGATACAAGTTGGAGTTAAGATTTATATACCAAATTGAATGAAACTAACTATATTATTTACAAACTTACCTTGAAATACGTAAAACACATTTAACCACAATTTTTAATAATACAGAGACACGGTCACTTCAGCTTACTAATCCGTTGGGCTATGTCGGTTACTCTGGTTCTACTGGATATCCTAGTTTTAAGTCTACTTTTGTTGAGCGACTCTTAGCTTCCCCATACGGCCAGCAGTGAAGGACCACGTCTCAGATCCATAGGTCATCTAGCAACACATAGACATCTGGCAACACGCACTGGTTGTACAATCTAGTTTTGAGGTTTCGAGGTATGCCTGACGAGAAGATAATTTTATCTAGTGTTAATTTAAATTGTGATATTATGTAAAATAATACTTAAAACATTAAATTTTACCGAGTAGTGGTGTATGAATATCCACTTCCCCGTTTTGTCAAGTAGACATAGGAAAAAACCAGGATATGGACATCAGCGTCTTCCTAATAATAGTAAAAAAATCTGCTGCCTAGCGAAAAAGCGCGTGAAAAAGCGTAAAAACCTGCCAAGCGTAGCAACTATGAAGAAATCACCCCTGTGAGGCAACCTATGAGGGAGGCCTATGTTCAACAGTGCAATTTTATAGGCTGCAATAGTAACACTTACATATTCAATACTGGTCAAAGGTCTCTCCCAATGTTTTACCGACAACGCCACGCTACGCCATCAGATCGACAAACTGTCCTGAGCAGAAACATAGTGAGAAGCGTGTAAGGCAGAGATCGGCATGACAAACAAACGCTATTGAATTACATTGGCTTTAGTAGTTTGTCACTGAGTTTCTATACTTAGATTTGAAAATACTCATAGATTTATTTATTTGTTTAACAATTTATGTACACACAAACAACGGAAAGGACACAACAGGATGAAGAGTTTGTACAAGGCGCTACTTATCTCGTAATGAAATTTCTTCCAGTAGGCTAGTTACAAAAGTTTTAACTAAATAAAAAAAAAGAGATATGTGATAAATGTTTATTTATTTATTTATTTATTCATTGCATTCCTTAATATAAAAGAATACAAAGGGCGGACTTAATGCCTTGAGGCATTCTCACCAGTCAACCCATGGAGTGGTGAGAATTTGACGTAGTGTAGCAATATAGAAAAAATATATAAATGATAATTAATTACGTTATATACCTATACCTTTTACTAGTATATACAATAAATAAACTATAGAAATATCTCCTAATTATACATATATACAAATATATACATACATAAACATACATATATACATATCAACATACAAATAACTATGAATAGTACATATAAATAACTATGAATATATACGTCTAACAATATAAATGACATGGATGATTCATGTAAGAAGTGTTTCTTTAATAGATGATTACGCACCAACTTTTTAAAAGCAAACTTATTGGGAGCTTTTCTGATGTCATCGGGCAAGGAGTTCCAAAGGCGTGTAGCTTGAACTGTAAAGGAGTTACCATAGAACTCGGTGAAGTGAACTGGAATACATATTTTGTTTTAGAAGAAGAGCGTAGAACCCTATCATGAGATGAGGAGAGATAGAAATTTACTCTTAAGATAAGAAGGCAAAATGGGTCATTTAATATGGAAAAAGAACAAGTAATATTCTGAAATACGCCTCTGCCGGATTGTGCCAATTAACACTTACAATTAACACTAAAAGTCACTTATAAAAAAAATACTAAACTGCAACAACTAATCCACAACTGTAACTATCATTACCGGGCTATAATTTGCATGCACAACTACGTGAAAATAAGAAGGAGGCGGAATTATAATTTATGTCCGAAACCATCTAAAATTTAACATTATTTAACAAACATCTACAAATAAAAACCTGTTTGTATAAGTTTGAATTGGAAAAGAACCTTTAATCAGTGACACTAACATAGATCTGAAAACTTCAACCTCATACAAGGATGTATATGTAGGAGTACTCAGCGGCACGGATTGATGTGGAATATCGGAATAAACAAGAATTGAAACTAGCAAAATTTAATTACTAAATCTTGCTTAGGCAACATTTTGCCCCACCTTACATCCGTTCTCGGCGGTGCTCGATGTTGTCCCCAATCATCAGGTCAGGTATTATCTTTTGTGTTGATGACGCACCTAATGCTCAAGCGTGCACAGAATGTAACAAAACGACTGATTGATTACGATTTTTATAGAAACTTAAAATTTGGATTGGTCAAAGTCTAAAGTTATGAACTCCCAGACGAGATTATTTTTTATATATATAACACTTTTCAGACCGCAAAAATTCTGCAACTAATATTAAAACCTATAAATTACTTAGAAAGACCCCAAATGGTTTATTTTGCCCTGAATTGACGACAATATTACTAGTCTTTGTGATAAAAGGACAAATTATATCGTTATTGGAAAAATAATCCAAATAACTCTAAGCTAAGACTAGAATATAATATAATACGCAATAAAGTGCATAAAGTTCTCGAAACCAAAAGAATATATATTACGCAAGTTCCTTTTTAATAACAATAAGAATCATAATATTATATAGTCTGACAGACCATACAATAGTTTTACGTTGTCTGATTTGTTATTCATGTTATGATGTGTTCTAATATTATAGTCTATTAGTGATTGTATAACTTTTGAACGACCTGACAGATTGAAGATTTATATAACAAAATATAATCATTGTTTTGTCGAGACAATGGTTCACAGCTATACAGGATTTGCTAGGTGGCGCTGTAGTCAAGTTAATAAAATTTATATTTATGGAGCGTTATGACTCATATTCAGAATATATGGTGGCTTAGTGCCAGTAAAGAAAATACATAATCTGAACTCGATAGGAGGTACTGAGGTATAGTCTACATAATATATAAAAGGCAAACCTGACTGACTCATCTATCAACACACAGCCGAAACTACTGAACGGATTTCGCTGAAATTTGGTTTACAGTCAGTTGTAATGGCGTACGCATCCGCTAAGAAAGGATTTTTAAAAATTCGCCCCTAAGGGGTGAAAAAGGGTTAAAAGTTTGTATGAAAGTCCGTCATTTTAGAGCTAAAGCCTGAAACTTTGGGTTAAAGATTAGAAATAAACAATTACGTGTCCCAGGGTTTTGAAAATTAAATCCTAAAGGGGTGAGAAAGGGGTTAAAAGTTTGTATGAAAGTCCGTCATTTTAGAGCTAGAAGCCTGAAACTTTGGGTTAAAGATTAGAAATAAACAATTACGTGTCCCAGGGTTTTGAAAATTAAACCTAAAGGGGTGAGAAAGGGGTTAAAAGTTTGTATGAAAGTCCGTCATTTTAGAGCTAGAAGCCTGAAACTTTGGGTTAAAGATTAGAAATAAACAATTACGTGTCCCAGGGTTTTGAAAATTAAATCCTAAAGGGGTGAGAAAGGGTTAAAAATTTGTATGGAAACAAGATTAGTTAAACTATTTTATTCGAAACTTCAGGAGTACTCCTATCAATAAATGAGTAAACAAGTAATTCAGGTTTCAGAATCCAACCTCTAAAAGGTGGAAAAGGGTAACAAATTCTGAAAATCAACATGGGTATCGTTTTTATGGTTTATCGGTCGCTGATTACGAAAACAACAACTATTTCAAATCCAACGTAGCAGACGGAAATACCTACCATCATCCTCTGTGGGGTGCGATGGTTGAAATGTCAATATGGGTGTCGTTTTATGGTTTTTGTTTTGGACGTTAATTACGAAAATGGCATCGATTATGTTTTGAAACCAAAATGGATGGAAGGATGGATAGATGTGTTTGTATATAAAAATCGTCATGGTTTGGGTGACTTGGGTGTCATTTTAAGGTTTTGGGTCATAAATAACGTAAATGATATTGATAAATATTTTAAACTTAATTTATTTGAATAGAATAGAATAAACTTTTTGCACAAAACATAAAATAAAATAGACGAAGATTTGTACAAAAATTTGCACAAAATTACACCTGAACAAAAAAATACTAATTTAAAATTAAAAACAATGAAAACGAACAACCAAACCTTATATATTTTTCAAAGCAAATCAAAAGAAATACTTATGTACCTACATATTTTGTATTGATCTTCAAGTTCTAATCCCTACCAATAGATGGCATTGGTATCGTTTTAGAACGCGGTAACGTTGTGTTTTCAAACTAATATAAAGTGAATGGTGAATGAGCGCTTCAACCTGTATCACATTCATTGTCTGGTACCTATTCATGGTTAACGGATATTTGACTAGACTTCGACTTTGCTTGCTTGCTTACAGTTTTAGATTTGCTTCGTGTTTCGGATTAGTTGCTTGATTTTGTCTTTCTTACAACCACTGTTCAAACTTGGAATTTGATTTGCTTTGTGATTAGGTATTGTTGATAGAAGTATTTTTCTCACTGAAAAATGACTACAGAAACTCTTAATTTAAAAGAAAAATGGAAGAACATACTGTCGTCTCCATTATAAGTGACAGCGCCTGTTTGTTTCGTGATCTTTCATTTTTAATGTACTGTTTGTGCTGCATCTGATTTTTCACAGATGACTAGTTTCGATTGATGATTAAATCCGGTCTGGAGGAATAATATCCTTTTATAAAAGAATCAATAAAGAAATATATTTTAAAATTACCAGTATATTTCTTCGGCTTTGGATGAAAGATTATTAAAGCATAAAATTCAACACCACAAATGTTATAATTGTATGCGTTTTCTTACACATTTTCAAAAAGGCCACCTGAAAGATGCTGTTTTCCATTTGTTTACGTTACTAGACAACCCTATAATAAAAGGAAGTCGATTGATGATTCAGGATCATGTTAAGTGGTATTCCTTAAATATGATCCTGAATTATATCCTAGTTTTAATGAAATATATCCTAATTAATTATATAATTATATAAACATGAGTGTTATCATCGCTCATAACCTACGGTAGATGGCGGTATAAACATTTAGTGTTTTTACCATAATATGTAAAATACTAAGTTTATCAATGAAAAGCTTTATAGACCTAAATGTTTGATACTGCTTTGCTAATCTGCCTGTCAAGCATAGCGATTATGGAAAATCAAACAAATGGTCTTTTTTTTTTTTTTTTTTTTTTTGCGGATGGAAAATCATCTAATGACGCTTTCGCTGTGGGTGGAGCGGAAGGAGTGTCAGACTTTACTGACTAAAACCATCCGTGTTCCTTCAGTGCCCTTACGTTCCGGAGCCGCGGTATCTCTTTCGAACAGCCCGCAGCCCCGGCAGGCGTCGGCCTTGCGGGCCCCTTCACGCTGCTGACAGCTCTTGAGCGCGTGGAACAAAACGCGCCGTCGACACGGCCTGTCGTCGTTAGACGGACGGACGGCGAGCTACCATTGCTCGCCGTCCACAGGTCCGCGCTCTACGGTGGTCAGGGGCGACGTAGCCCCGACGCCCGGGCGTTCTGCGGCGGCCGGAAGGAAAGCTGTCTTTCCTTCTCCCGCCCGCCACCTCCTTCGCTAGCATCACTGCTTCGCAGAAGGTGGTGACGGCATCCCATTCCGTCTCGCCCGGACCATGGCTTCGACCAGGCCGGACGCGAGAGGTCGCCGCCGCCTATCGCCGCTACGAGTACACGGCGGTGCTCCGCCCAAGCAGGGCACACCTCCACGGTGTGCTCCACCGTCCTCCGGTCGATCCTCGCAGTGGGAGCACCTGGCGCTCCCGCCCGATTCGGTGCAGGAACCTCGAACACACCGTGTCCGGTAAGGACCTGCGTCAGGCGGAAGGTGAGGACACCGTGGCGTCTCTCGCCACCTCAAAGAGGGTCTTATCGCCGCTATAGTGGCGTACCCAGCACGGGTTGCGACAGTCGCCTTCCATGTCGCCGAGATCATGCCGAAGTCTGCCGCTGCGCGACAACTTGCCGCGCAGCGGGTTTCCCCGGCATAGTGCCTCCGCGCGCCATTCGTGCAGGCGCGCGAGGACTATCGCCTCCAGATCCCATGGCGGCAATCCAGGGAGGCTCGCCGCCTCGCGGAGATCGTGCAGCCGCGAGCCATCTTTACGGCAACCACCCTTTGGGGCGCGTTTAGGTGGTGGACGGCAAGCCGCGCCAAACCACGCGCCCACACCGGGGCCCGTAAAGGGCCATGGACCTCACGATCCCGCGTAGAGCCTGGAGGAGGCGTTTGGCCCCAGGTTCGGGGAGCCGCCTGAAGGCAGCCCCGGTCCGTTCCAGTTTGGGAGCCAAACGTCGGAAGTGCTCAACGAAGTTCCATCGGCCGTCGAGGACGAGTCCTAGGTGCTTCAACGTCGACTCGACGCCGACGGATACCCTCCTACCATCACTGAGGATCCCAGTGGTCGTTCCTGAGGACCATGGAAGTGCATGGCCTCGGACTTGTGCAGAGCCACCTCGAGACCCAGTTGCCGGATCCTCTCAACGACTATCGCAGCCCCGCGTGTCATAGTTTCGCCGCCGCCTCGTACGACCCCCTGTGCCAGTACCAGCGTATCGTCAGCGTAGCAAACTACGCTGACGCCGGTAGGGAGGTCGGCGCGCAGCACCCAGTCGTAACCGATGTTCCACAGGCGGCCCCAGAACCGAACCCTGTGGGACACCGCACGACATCTCTCGCCGGTTCCACTCACCGTTTCGACGGGGTAGATGACGGCCCTGTCCGTCGATAGTCCCCGACTATACGACGGAGATATGTCGGCACCGGTGATACCGAGTGCCTCCCTAATGCAGCTCCAGGGCATGGAGTTGAAGGCGTTGGCGATGTCGAGAGACACCGCCATCACAACCCCTGGCCACTGCATCCCCGTCGTGAGGGCTCACGCGCATGATGGCGTCCACCGTAGAGCGCCTCTTGCGGAAACCAAACTGGTGTTCCGCAAGATCCGGCCCGTCTCGCAGGTGCTCGGCGAGGCGGTTTGCAATTACTCTTCAAAGAGCTTGCCCACCTCGTCGAGCAGCACCACGGGCCGGTATGCGGACGGAGAGTCCGCAGGGCGCCCGGCTTCCGATGAGGACCAGCTTCCCTGTCTTCCAACGAAGCGGGAATTGGCCTCCAAGCATGCGCTTAGGAGCCCTCCAGTCGGGGCCCGAGAGCCTGAGGCCAGGACCCAGGCTTTGCCAGGCAAGCCATCGGGTCCTGGGGCGGTATTCTGGCCTTGAGCCTACGTACCGCCCACTCAGGTTCACCCCGGCCTTCCGATGTCGTCGTCGTCGTCCTGGTGGTCCGCTTCCGGCACCGGGTGGCGGAGCCAGGCGGGGCGGATGTTCCCCGCGCGCAGGGAACAGAGCGCTCACCACATCCTCCACGAGCTGAGGCCGGAGACTGCGTCAGCGGGGCCCAGGTGCGGAGTTTATCCTGCACCATCTTGTAAGGCGCCCCACGGATCTCTATCGAGAGTCTCCATCTCCCTCACGGGCCTGATCCCGCCCGCAGGACAGTTCCCGAGGGCGGTCTTCGCCGCTCTGTATCCCTCGTACAGCCCCGCCCATCGGCTGCCGCATTCGGTGGACGAATGCGGAGCCTGCGATGCCTGGCGTACAGGTGCCGCGCGGCGACACACGCCTCGCGCAGAGACGTCAGCTCACGCGACCACCAATACACCTGACGCCGGGCACTTCCTGGCCGGACGCGGGGCATTGCCACGTCACATATCTCGGACATGGCCTCCTGGAACCACCCTGCCTCATCATTGACGTCGGCAGGCCTGTCCGGTGATGACACCCAGGCCTGCACGATCGAGGCTTCCAGGAGGAGCCCCGGTCCAGCTGCTTCAGCGCCCAACGCGGACCACTGGGGCCTGGTGACTGGCGCGCCTGAGGGCTGGGTGGAGACGTCAAACGGATGTACCGGTGGTCGGAGTAGGTCTCCACCTCCATGACCCGCCAGTCAATGGCACGCGGCGACAGAGCGGGCTAGCGAACGAAATGTCCACCACCGACTCGCCCCGCATCCGCACACACGTGGGGACAGAACCCTGATTTAGGACGACCAGGCCTGTCTCCAGAGCCCAGTCTTCCACCATCCTACCCGAACATCTGTACGACGAGAACCCCAAGCCAAGTTCTTATATGAAGTCCCTGAGGACAAGTACGGGAGGGATAGCTCCGACGACGATCGCTCTCAGCTCTGCAAGAGAGTTGTGAAACTCGGCGAGAGATCGGTTCGGGAGAAGTACACCCCACAATGACGAACTCCCCGAACTGTGCTACGCACCCTGACCCCTCCTGACACCTTCAGGGTCGGGGTACCGGCGGCTGAAAATGATGGCCACTGAGCCGTTAAGGTCCGCCACCAGTCCTCCCTAGGCCAGACAAAATACGGCTCAGCGACCACAGCGATAGTTAATCGACCACTGCGCTGCTCTGGAGCAACAGATCCTGAGCGCAGGCGCAGTGGTTGATATTCGCCTGGAGGAAGCTTAATGGGGCCTTTAAAGTCAATCCATTTCAGCTACCACAACGGTGCGCCACACTGCGGGCGTCGGTGTCGCGGCGGCGGCGGCAGCGACAGCGACAGCGGCGGCGGCGGCAGTCGCGACTGCGGCGGTGGCCACAGAGGCGGTGGCGGCGGAGGCCTCCCACCCGCGGCCTTGGCCTTGGCGGGTGTCACGCAGGCCCTGCTTCCGCCCGGTGATCGGCTGGCTTGCCGGTCGCCGCACATGCATCACAGTGCGGCGTGGCGCAGCAGGTCGCCGATATGTGTCCGCTGACAGCAGCGGAAGCAAAGGCCACTGCGGTCAACCTCCGAGGCGCATTTCACCGATACGTGGTGCCCACGACAGCGGTAGACCTCAGAGGTCTGGGCTCCAGCAGCTTAACCTGCGCTGAGACCCAGCCCACCAGAAGCCTTCGGCCCTCCACTATGGTTTTGCCGCCGTAACAGGGCACACCGTGGCGGCATGCATACCCTGTTGGACCGGGCGTATGGCGCCTGACCTGATCTGGTCAGTAGTGCACCCCGGACCTGGCGACGGCGGCCACCAACTCCTCCCGATACCGAGTCGTCCAGACCCATGATGCGCAGGTCTGCGCATCTGACGGCCTGACACTCGGGCCTCGTCGTCGTCCAGGGACGCTCTGAGCTTGCAGCCAGAGCGTCCGCGGTCGCGCCACTGGATTCCCAGGGATCTCCCAGCATACGGGCCCCGTCTGGGTGACTTTGAGCCGAGGCCCCCGGTGATCCTGAGCCCCGAGATCCACCGCCCTTTCGCCTTTGCGAGCAGATCGCGGTAACGCCCTTTTCCGCGTCCGGCCAGTGTAATCACAGCTGCGGTCTTCGGGCGCGGAGCCTGCCGCGATCTTGCGCGCCCTGAACTGGCGCTGCCGCTCCTGCTTTGGCCTTTTGGCTGCCTTCTTCCTTATTTTTTCCCCGACCACCTGCCAACCGGCTTCAGCCGCGGGAGTGTAGGGAGCTGAGGGGCGGTGGCGGCGGCGGCAGTTGGCTTGCCGCTGCGCGCTGGCACATTCGCCGCAGGCACTGGGGCTGGCGCAGCCACCGCCTGTGCTGCCGTTTCGCCTTTTGCTTCGCCTTGCCTCTCCTTCCCGTTGCCGGCTTAGCGGAGCCGGTTCAGCCGGTACCGGTTTTGCCGGAGCCGGCTTTCAGGGGAGGAGGGCAACCAGCCCCGCCCGAAGGCTGGCTGGACGGCCCCGGCTTGATGCGGCAGTTGGCCGCCGCGTACGAGACCGTTGCCGGCCGCTGCCGTCTTGTTTGCCCCTAGGGGCCGCAGGACGATGCCTCCAGCACGGAGAACCGGTGCTTAGGCAGCCAGCTCCTGCCGGACCAGGTTCAGAACCTGGTTCTCCATCGGCACGGGCTGGCTTGGGCGCTGCGTCTGGGGCGCCGCGCGAGAGGCAGGCTCACGTAGACTGGCCAGGTCTGCGCGGAGCTCGTTCTCCTTCTGGAGAGTCTCCATGGCGGACGTCAGGCGGCCACATCCGCCCGCAGCTCCGCTACTGTTGGCCTCCGCAGCCGCCATGATGGAGGCGGAGGCCGTGAATGGCTTTAACTTTGAGGAGGCTTTTGCTTGTGGGCCACGACCTTGATCGCGGCCTCCACCTCCTTTGCGAATCTGGCCTTACGCTCCACCGGAGCCGCCAGTCGCATCCGTCTCTTCGCCTGATACCTGAGCCGTATCGCCCGGGTGGCGCCCTCCTCGGCATGCTTTGTTGCTTGTTCGGCCCTCTGATTGTCAGAGGCCCTCCCTGCCTCTCAGCCCGCCCCGCCTGTTGGTGACGCCGAAGTCCTCTTCATCGGCTGACGACCCTGGTCGCCATCCCGCCTGGACCGCTTGCGGAAGAACTTACTGGTCTCCGCGGTCCCAGGCTCCACGCGTCGGGAGCTCTGAGCCTCCCCGCTGCTCTCGATGCGGCGTCGGACTCTGTCCCCGCATCGTTCCTCCTCTCTCTATGTTGCCGTTGTCGGCGGTTTTACATTACGTTATATACCATACCTTTTACTAGTATATACATAAATAAACTATAGAAATATCTCCTAATTATACATATATACAAATATATACATACATACATAAACACATATATACATATCAACATACAAATAACTATGAATAGTACATATAAATAACTATGAATATATACGTCTAACAATATAAATGACATGGATGATTCATGTAAGAAGTGTTGTCTTTAATAGATGATTACGCACCAACTTTTAAAAGCAAACTTATTGGGAGCTTTTCTGATGTCATCGGGCAAGGATTTCAAAGGCGTGTAGTTTGAACTGTAAAGGAGTTACCATAGAACTCGGTGAAGTGAACTGGAATACATATTTTGTTTTAGAAGAAGAGCGTAGAACCCTATCATGAGATGAGGAGAGATAGTGAATTTACTCAAGATAAGAAGGCAAAATGGGTCATTTAATATGGAAAGAACAAGTAATATTCTGGAAAACCTCTGCCGGATTGTAAGCCAATTAAGCTGATCTATATTGCGAAATATGGTCATACTTACGAAGCCCGAAAATAAATCTTATACAGTTATTGAGAAGGCGTTCCAGCTTGTTCAGAAGATCCTGGGACAGATCCGGGTAACACATCTGCATAATCAATTATGGGTAATATGAGTGATTGGACAAGCATGATCTTAGACTTTGTGGGGAGAAAATGTTTTAAACGATAAAGAGAACGTAACGTGGCAATGACTTTACGACTCACTTCAGAAACCTGAGTTCTCCAATTCAGCGTGCTGTCAATGTGTAGGCCAAGATTTTTACAGACATACTGAACGGTATTGTAATCCCATTGTAATAAATAGGGAGTCTGCAAGATTAATATTGGCTACCATCCTTGAGCTACCCACCAGTATAGCTTGGCATTTCAAAGGATTGACCAACACTCCATAACGAGTAGACCAATCTTTGATAGCTGATAAGTTGTTATTTAATTTTTTAATCCCCAATTTCAGCTTGCACGTATAGCTGAAGGTCATCGGCATACAGATGGTACGAGCAATCGAAGATGGAGGTAATAAAGTTTATAAAAATTGAAAAAATTATAGGACACACACGAGCTTCCACATCAGCCCAAGCTGAGGTCATTTGCCCCACACAGACTGACTGCTGTCGACCGCGAAGATAAGATGCAAACCATTCCAATGCTGTAGGGCCAAAGTTTAGATGAGACAGTATGGAAAGAAGGATTTCATGATCAACTGTGTTGAAAGCATTTGAGAAATCAACTAGTACCAGTACTGTTACTTTTTTTTCTTCCAAACCTTGTCTAATATCGTCTGTGACGTTAATTAAAGCAGTACTGGTACTATGACCAGGGCAAAACCCAGACTGATATATACTCAGTAGGTTATGTTTCGAAATAAATGTAGAAATTTGCTTGTAAACACAGGATTCTAAAATTTTGGAAAGAAAAGGTAAAATGGGAAGAATGGGAGTAGGAACTTTTGGAAGGGGCTTTATGAAAGCCCTTTTCCAAAGATTAGGGTACTGACCTGAATCAAGGGAAAAATTTATAATATGGGAAATTGCCGGAAGAAGGTGCTCTAGTATAAATACTACCATGTGTCTACTAATCTCATCATAACCCACCGCCTTGGACTGAATTGCTAAAATAGACTTTTTGACATCATCCTGAGAAACAGAAGAGAAATTAAAGATAGGTATATTAGGAATTTGCACAGAAGCAATGGAAGCCACAGTTTGAGAGGGAATTGTAGGGTCCATTGCTGTTACAGAAGCGAAATGTTGGTTGATTTCATCAAGTGATAGAGAAGGACCACAATCCAATGTAGCTGGCCTTTTATTTCCACACTTCGGCGGGAGAACATTTATTAATACAATTATTGAAATATCGGCGTTAAGCTGCCCGTACCATTTGATTGCACCTATTCCTGGCTGCTTTAAAAGACAACCAATTCTTCAGAACGTTCTCTTAAAACGAAGAAAAGCTCGATTTCGTCTAGACATTGCCAACCTTACGCCCTCTGTCATCCATGGGGCTGGGGGACGCTTCAATCTAACCTTGTGAACTGGGGCATGAGCATCATAAAGGCTGAGAATATTTTGGTTAAGAATAGAGACTTTATCGTCGACTGTAGGTGCTGCAATAAATGAGGCTAGATCGAGATTAAGAGCGTCATCCCTTAGTTTGTCACAATCTATTTTAGAAAAACTGCGCAGATGCAGTACAGAAGGGGAATATTTGGGAGGTTTAAGCTTATACGAAGCATAAATCAAGTCATGGCGTGAGATGCCCAAAGCAGGTAACTGTCTGTGCATCATCACATGATCAGGAGAAGCAGCAAATATAAGATCAATCAATGAGTCATCGGTTCCAATATTATGATGAGTAGCCTTTAAAGGGAGAATAGAAAGATTAACCAACTCAACAATTGAAAGAAGCTTTTTGGAACGAGGAGAGTTTTTCAACAAATCTGTATTGTCACCCATGATTATACAGTGTGAGTACTCAGAACAAATATCAACAAGAGCCATATCTAAAGTAGCGAAGTAGTCTGTCGAAGGGGGGCAATACACTACCCCTAGAAGCATCCTTATACCCTTGACATCAAGCTCCAAAAATAAAAACTCTGAAGAGGCAGAATAGCAGGAAGGAGATGCTAAAACAATTTTAGGAGGAATTGATGCGTGTAGGTAAATGGCTACACCACCTCCACCTTTTCCAACCCGATCATTCCTAACAAGTACAAAGCCGGGTAGGGGATATAAAGTTGACGGTAAAGAAGGCTTCAGCCAACTTTCCGACACTAATATGCCATGAATATGCTCGGATGAAAATGAAGCTTCGAGTTCGGTGTAGTGGTTTGGGATACTTTGAGCGTTTATGTGACATATGTTCAGAGAGTTGTTAAAAGACGTAAAAACTCCTTGGAGTAGTTGGTGTAAATCAAGCGCACTGTCGTTGAAAGAATCATCGCAAGAGTAAAATGATATTGCAGAAGAATCATTTGCAGAGCTAAACGACTCAACATCAGACATAATTCATAGACTAAGATAATACATAGATTAAATAAATATAAAAAAACACTAAAAAAAATGATATATAAAATATAAAAGTAAGGTATGTAAACTATAAAACTAATTTATAAGCTAAAACGTAGTAAACATAAACAACACCATCCCATCAGTTAACCGTTTACAAAGTAAACTACTTATATAAAATATCTGAAGTGGCAAAATATTTTTGTCTAATATAAATGTTCCTCAATAGGTATCTCACAAAATAATAAGCAAAATGTCTACCATAATAAATCGATTACAAAATCAAAGTACAAAATCGATATTGGCTGTGTGGTACTGTACATTTGTCCTTTGCCTATCAAGGGCTAAGAAAAAAATGTCAAAATAAAAATCAAATAGAAAAGTTTTAAGGTACATTTATAAAAGTAAAAACAATAAGTATTATAGCACAGATTATAAAGATGATTATAATTAGACTATTACCACAGCTATTACCGTTAACATGCATAGCATAGATAAACCTACTAAATAAGTAAGACTTCTACTAAGAAACTAAAAGAAAACTAAGCTTATGAGTTATGTACTATACATGAAACATGATTAAAATCTATTTTGATTTACAAGGACAAACATTCCAAAGAGTTTATAATACAACGAAAAGAACTTATAAAAAAAGAAAAAAATTGCAAAATAGCATACAAGCGAACTCCTTATAACTATAGACCTATATAGACATAATAGTGTTCTATGCTAGTTGTAATCAGAGCCATCAAATAAGTACTTAATATTAAATAATAGAAAAAGGATACCTAAGGATATAAAAGATAGTTTAAGTAAGCTATTTTTTAGCTATTAAACGCGGGATCTTTTAGATCCTCTTTCTGCCCCCCAAACCATCTTGATTGTGCTGAGAAATCTCACACTGACTTTTGTGCTTGAAGAACTATGCTGGGTTTGAATGGGCTTTGCAACATTAGTAACGCTACTACTAGAAGCTATATGTCTAGCTGGTGAACAATCGACAGGAAACTTTCCAATGAGAGAATCAATCTTCTCTAATAATAAAATATAAATAAAAGATAATAAGGTGTGCACTTTGTTATTATACAATACATAAAAGATAAAATAAATACATATATATAGTCATAATTAAATATATAAATAATAAAAGTATAGTGAACATCAAATGTTTTTGAACAATGTCACTGTTTTGATTTTCGAATGGGAGGAGGAAATTTCAGAGTCTTACTGCATGTACAGAGAATGAACGGGAATATGAATGAGCTTTTAAATGATAGGAATTTTAAGAGGTTTTAATGTGAGATCTATAAACTGCATCTGGGGATTTAAGAAAGGTAAATCGATTACGGAGGTATGAAGGAAATTTGGACTGTAAGATGTTAAAAAGACAAAGGATACGAGTGTTCCTGCGAAATCGGATCAGAGCCACTTGAGCTGCGTTCTGTATTTAGAGACGTGGTCAAAGTTCTTGAGTCCAAAAATTTAACGAATCAAAGGTTTGCAACCGCTCAAGTTTGTTCAATTGCTTCTCTGTAGCATCCAAAACAGACATCAGCGTAATCTAAGATTGGCAATATGAGAGTTTGAACAAGAGAGATTTTAGTTGATAAGGGTAAAAAACTTTGAAAACGTTTTTTAATGCGTGAAAAGTATAATGAACTTTTGTGCTAAGGCCATTATATCAGCACCCCATGATAACCTATTGTCAATTAGGTATGTATATATAACTATTTATAATTATTTGTATACAAGGAAACGCGTTGAGAAAGATATCAAGTAAAGTAAAACATAGTATGAAAAAAATTTTACATTAGTATTTCTTTTTGTTGTTTTTTTTACTATACAGCTACACCTACGTCCAATTTTCACCACTTATCTGGTAGAGAATGTTTAACGACATTAAGGTCCGTATTAATAAACGTTCCTCAACGACGAACTCAAGTGCGTAGTCATTTAATACGTCTTCATTACGATATCAGCATTCAACATCAACATCATTGCTAATTAATAAACACATAAAAAGATACTGTCTCAGTTAATGATTTCTTATATATCAACACGAACACTACACATTAAATGAAACTAACTTTACGGATTTTATCGCGTTTAATTTCGATCGGACCAAAAATTTATATTCTAAAACTGAAGACTGTAGCCTGAGCATCGGGACGTACAACACATGAGTACCCCTGATGACCATGGGTGCTGTAAGCACCCGAAACTTCAGGAATAAAAAAAAATTCAAACTGTTGTGTATGTATTTCTAAATACGACTTAAATTTTTACTACTAAACTCAATATGTACAAATAACCCAACGCATTAAAGTGACAGCGTCAGTGTATGCGTAGTATCCTGTTAGTAGTCTGTGGTCAGTGTCAAAAAAGAGACGACACCAAACAACATTTGCTTGTTTAAAACGTAGTGATTTTAAACTCTTTGCTTCTTTACTTATAACATCACTTGTTACAATTTAACTTACCCAAAGATTGAGAAAAATGGTTTTCGATATTAGAAAAACTAAAGAGCTATAAAAAGATGAAAAATAAGGACCCTGATGCGTCAAAGGATGATAACTTGATGGTAACGCGTCTCAAAATTCAAGGTGTGGCGGCGCTGTCGTCGCGCCACGAACGAAACGCACCGAAGCCTGAATCGTGCTATCAAAGTTCCGAAGCTATGGTGCTATATATATAACAGCGCCGAAATAACACTTGGAACGTTGGCCGCTCTCTGGGCAGAACACTGACCCGGCGGGAGATCTCCCCTTTTCCTTCCACGGCTAAAGTGGTGACCCCGACGTGATGTGAACATGCAGCGAACAATCTTCGGAAACTACAACTTCAAGCCTTCGTCATTACCCTCAAGAACCATTCACTCCCGAGAATCGTCTTCTGCAATCTTCAGATCCTGCAAGCCATCTAGCTTTACAAGTTTTATCGCAGCACTGGAATAAAGTTTTCTGTTCCTTCAAGCTACTCTCTGAGCTACAGTGTTCGGCACGGCTCTGAGCCTTACTGTTGGACTCTGCTTCACGCACTCTCACAGATTCTTGCCTTCTTCTCGACTCACCGCAGACTACAAGGCAATTCCCTGGCACTTGCACATTCTTCGACAATATCGACCTCCAGTCTGAGCAGGGGGATAATGTAACGGTGCTGACGTCGCGCCACAAGCGAAACGCAAGAAGTTCTGAAGTTACCGCGCTATATAAAGAACAGCTCCGAAATAACACAAGAAGCGTTGGCCGCTTCCCGGGCCGGCGAGAGATCCTCCTTTTCCTTCCACGACCAAAGAGGCATCCCTTACATAATTTTTTAATAATTAATTTCACTCAAAATATTTTCAAACTCCATGTTTCACGCTACTACAATCCGATCTCAAATCACGGACCGCCTGCACTCAGATTTTAGCATCTTAAGTACACCCATCTATTGTGTACTTGAGAGTCGAGATTCGTTTATTAAATAGTACGTCACCAGCTGATAACGTAAACCTAAGCCGCAACTTATGGTATTCTTATTAATAAGATCATAACCTCAAGATTGATCCCTGCGTATACTTGGAAGCTTTTCAGCTAATGAACCTTTATTAAAACCGGTAATTCTTTTATTTTGTAATAGGGATCCGATTTGGACAAGTACCCGTGAGTGTCATAAGTGGCGACAGAGGAAAACTGAACTGGGAGATGGGCAGCAGCATCTTCCTGATAACAGCTGTATAAAATGAGGTTACCATCCTGCCAAGCGTGAAAACTATGGCAAATATCCGCCCTATGAGGCAATGTATGGGAGAGGCCTATATTCAGCAGTGGACTTTGGTTGGGATGTAATAGAATATACTACAAAAAAGTACAACTTGAATTAAAAAAGTTACAATTTAACGTAATCAAAACCCTAAAGTTTGTTTTATTCGTACCCATTTTCTGTAAATTTATTCGAACGCACCATTCAAATTTACTTTATTATAGACTGAAAGCGCCTATCCATCATGCTATTCAAGTTTAACATAAAGAAAAATCCGAACCACTTTAGTAGATGGTCCCATGGGAAGGCCGAAATTTAATTTAAAAACACCTCCATTCATGGGTCGCTATGAGTATTTCGTGCTGCATGATTTAACATCGTTTATTTGACAACGTTATATTATAATAATTTATGTTGCGATATCAAAAAATTATACCAGACAAAAGCTCCATATGCATCCATAGACGAGTCGGTCGGGCGCATCGAGCGCTAAATTCCGCCTGCTATATTTTTTATATAGAACCACTGGAGGAGGGACAGGCCAACTTCAAACAAAGATGGCTACAGGTGCATTGTCATCGGAGGACTAAGATGGAATGCCTCACAGCCTTTAATTATGCTGGCTCTTTTTACCATTTCAGACTGGGAAATCAAAGAAAAATGATGAAATTCATCTCAAAATTTTTTCTTATAAATATGGGTCAAAACACTTCCCATCAAGTGGACTGTGCGCCTCGTTTGTCACCCTTATTCTATAAAAATATATCATGAAATGAACCTCAATAAAAATATATTAAATTTAAAATATTCCTCATCAGAGCCTTCCATTAATCACAACCGTACGGCCAATTGTATCAGCTACGACTTTGGCAAAATCCGGATCCGGATACCAGATTCGCTTGTATAATGGACACAGTTCGCAAAATTGCCACGCACCGTTACATCCTCCCCGTCTCTAATGGACTTCTAGCTTTAGACTTTCATCACTTTGAGGTTGACGCGCAAAATAAGAACTTTATGATCGACGTATATTTTGTATAAAATGAATATTCTACAATTTATCGATAAACTTATGATGCTTCATCGATACATAAGATAAAGCAATCACAAATTGTTAGTTTTCCGGTCTATTCCGGTCCGGTCCGGCCTGGGTGTGTTATAATTATAGACTGCATGGACATGAAAAAAATGTTTTTTTTTAATATTCACTATGGCATAACCGCAAAAACTGTGTGATATATATATATATATAAGCACACCCGAAAATATTTTTTATCTAGGTTTATATTTAGAAGAGCCCAGATAGAACAAAGTTTTGAAAAAAGTCGGAAACATGTCAATGTTCGTTACTGCAGAACTTTATAAAATCTTTGAAATTGTTGTTGTGTTGTTTCTGAACACATCTTATCATTAGTAAATGTCTATTTTCACAGTTCAAGTTCAACCTTTCAACCTCAAATATATATGTACTAACTATACGTGCAAAATTACATTGACATCAGTTCAGTAGTTTAGAGTTAATTGCGGACAAACAATGTGACACGTAATTTTCTATATATAAAGATGGTTCTAGCGACTGAATTATGAAGCATTTTAAACATACAAAATAGTATTCCAATAAATTATTAGGGATTATTCTACATCTGAATGAGGCTGTAAAAAATAACGAAATTATACTTTTTATTTCAAAATTTTCAGTTGGCGCACCTTGTTGTTACTTTAGTACATAAAAGATACTTAACATACTTCACTCTCTTATCCATAGACAATTTTTTCCACTACGCTATTACAAATTTAACGAAAAATAAATCTGCATATTTTCACTTCAACCTAATGGATACGTGTTTGCATGTGTCAGTCTTAGCGCCATTAAATTTTTTGTTGAGATAATAGCAATATTATTGAAGTCACAGAATTTATTAAACTTGTTATCAATTTAGAGCCAATCTTGCATGATCTGTCACATCTGGCATGATTAAATTGAAGCAAATTTAAGAGATTCTTTGCAAAAACAGTTCTGAAATTAAGTTTTAATTGCTCAGAAACTTCTGTTTGTTATGTCTTGCTAAATTGAAAATTATCCGGATAAATGTAACTGAAATTCCTTGTGCTTCAAGCACAAGGAATTGAGCCACGTTCACAGTCCAGCATAATTTGATGTCATCCCTGTGATCCAAATAGTGAATGGGTCACAAAGTATATTCAAATTCTAAAATCGCTTACAGGCTGGGACTTTAGAGTAGAATAATTAGAACTCATGAGATAAAAATATAAGGAATGCTACGATGTTAAACATGCCCGTAACATTTGTTTTTGTTTTGTCACGTGATATCTTTAATTTTGAAATGGAATGAATAATTATAATTATTTAATATTAAATATAATTATTTTAATTTAATAATTACTATTACCATTACTGTCTATCAAAAGTCCACTGCTGAGCATAGGCCCAATTAAAAATATTTCTTAACTATCTTAAATCCTTGATTATATTTTCCAAAAAAAACCTGAGCAATAGAACTTAAATTTATTTCCTGCGATGATCCATTTAAAATAATCTGAATATGTGTTTTTTTTTCTAGATAAATTTGTGTAGGGTAGGGGGGGCGATTTTTTTATCGATCCTGTATTTTTTTTGTTATATCGACAAGTACATGAAATTTTGTTATTACATAAAGGAACTTTTCTCTATTAGTCCTTTCTCAACTATGTGAGTCCCACTGGGAAAGTCATGGAGAGCTTTTAATTGACTTGAAACTGACGGTTCCGTGGCGCAGTGGCTTAGCAATGAGTTGTTGCGCTAGCTGCGGTTCGATTCGGCACGGAACAAATATTTGTATGGCCTACAAATAATTGTTCCGGCTGGATGTTTGTCCTCGTGCAATTTATGTTTGTAAAATGCCTCCACGATACGGGAGAAAATCCAGTGGGGTAAAATTAAAAAAAAAATTAAGGATGATCACCTACGCTAAGTACATAATTATTCAAAAAAAATGTAGGTAATTAAATTGACATGATCTTTAAAAGTCTTTTTGAACAATGAACGCTTAGAAAACAATATATACAATATATGAGCAAACGTGGGTCCGCTGCCTCAACTTCGCATGCTCCATATGACATAGTTACTTGAAAACAATTTCATTACAAAAATTTCAACACATTTCTACGAAACTTGGATAACGATCGCAACTAGCTGTTGACAACATGCCGCAAACTTGTTCTTGTTTCTGTCCAGTATAGATAATGTTTTCATTGTTTTTTTTTAACTTCGTCATATTGTCCTTATATTAATATGAGAGTATCTGGTCGTCACGAGAACTGTGAATAAGTTTTACTTAACTATGTAACGTGTCAGGACATTGTTTATCACACAAGACTGCATCATTAATTACCATCGTTGTATTTGTTATAGTTCCAAAGTCAATGTTTAAGTTTTACATTAAACATTGACTTTGGAACATAACGGAACGCAATGGAACAGTACAGAATGGAAAATATTACTCAAACTTTGAGCAATATTATTGCATGTAGTATATTTTACTGTTTAATTTACTTTTATTAAATACCTCCCTAATCGCGGTATAGAATTATCTACTACCCAATATCGTGCCGTGGGTGTCGTAAGTAGCGAAAGAGGGAAACTAAATCAGGATATGGGTAGAATCTTTGTAATAAAAACTCAAAATTATTTAAAAACTGCGTTTACAACCTGCTTGCCTAGGTGCCAACTATGGCACAATTCCTCTATGAGGCAATCTATTCGGGGGCATAATATATTCAGCAGTGGACTTTATAGGTTGTTATGGATGTATGTATGAATGAATGAATATACTTCCCATATATCAAGCATCCAGTGACTATAGAGTGTCTCTCTAACGGGCCTATCTTTAAGCATTTAACACCTTCATATCCTGGACAAACTAGTAACTGATAAGTTAAAAGAACCATAATTTAAATTGACTTGTAATTGATGAATGACAATGATAATTGATGGAGACATTTTCTTTTTGTATGGAGAATGGGCCCACCAAAACTGTGATGACTCATGAAATGTATGTAGATTTATTCTTTATAATCTTTAGATTACTATAGTAATGTTAGTTTTACCATATAAAGGGAATACTGAGAAAATAACAATCAAACGGCAATCTCATCATAATCTAATATCCCATACGGGAGACTGCCTAATAGTTTTTTATTGATATCCTATGTTATAATAGTGCACTGTGAATAGTAAAAGTGTAAAAGTTGTAGGTTCGAATTTAAGTACTACTTGGTGGATGGATTTTTTAGTAGTACTGGAGTAAAATAGAATAAACATACACGATGATGTATTGATTCTTAACTGTATTTATTATTTATTGTGGTGTATTGAATACTAAGCACAGAATATAAATGTATTCAAGAAGCAAAAAGTAAGCCAAAACTATGCTCAACTAATTCTAAAAACAAGCACACATGTACTTATTTATCTAATATCATTTGCAACCAGTAACACGGTTTTAGGTGTGCGTCCAACAACAGTTTACCTCTACAGCGATTTAGAAAATAAATAGCACGTAAGATGTTTTGAACTGGTCGTATTAGGATAAAAAAACTCTGTATTGTCACTGTATTTGTTATTGTAAAATCATCACATTCTTAAAGCAGTATTAAAAGTGACACATGCCACCAGGTGCAGTGTCAGGACATTGTTATTAATATGTATTGATTGAATAACATGTTTACATTCCAAGCACCATTAAAACCAAAATGACTGGATAGTAACATATCCGATTTTACGATATTAACCACGAAAATAAATAGCATGTAAGGTGTTTTGAACTATTTGTGTTAGGATAAAAAGAAACACTGTATTGTCACTGCATTTTTATTGTTTATTATTGTAAAATCATCATATTCTTAAAGCAGTCTATTATAAGTATCACAGGCCGCGAGGTGCAGTGCCAGGACATTCTTTTAATATGTGTTGATTGATTAGCATGTTTACATCCAACCACAATTGAAGCTAAATTTAAAATTCTCGAGTAGCAGTCTCGTACCGGTAAGCTCAGTGTGGGGCAGCTACCCTCTAGATGGGGTAACGACCTGGTAAGACATTCAAAAAGTCGATGGATGTAGGTGGCTCAGGACCGTGCTTTGTAGAATTCCTTGGGGGAGGCCTATGTTCAGCCGTGGACTTGTGTAGGGCTGTAATGATAAAGAAGTTTTAAACTAGTTGTGTACGGATACGGCTCGACCGGGGTAGGACACGCTCTCACGGTAAACGCTACCAGCATAAAATAGTAGAAAATAGTAAAATAAAATAGTAAAATAGTAAAATAGCTCCTGTGTTTCGTATGGTGAGTGTAGAGAACCGAGTCCTACTGGAAACGAAGCACTCCATCTTAATAATTAATAGAATCAGGCGTTACTTTGCGAAATCCATTATTGTTGGTGGTTTTCGTACATCTGCCGATAAAATGATGCAGCCCATTTGGAGTTACCTTCCGGCCATCCCGTCACCACTAATCCCAGCACACCATCTTCACAGCCACCGCAGAGTCTACACGTGTCGCCCTGCCACGAGGCATCTTCGGTGATGTAGACTGCGTTGGCTGGCCGCTAATCTTAGAGGAGAGTGTGCCCACCAGGCATCTTCAGGTGATGTAGACTGCGGTGGCTGGCCAATCTTAGAGGAGTAGTGGTGCGATTGTGGTGACGGGATAGTGCACGCAATTGAGGGAGGGGAGGTGTTTCAAACTAGGTAAGACACATCATTTTATTTTATCGAGCGGATGTACGCAAGGTAATTTTACCAACTTTAACACTCCATCTTAGTCTCAGGGTGACACCCAACTGTATTTTGATTCTTAAACGAGGATAAAATGATGTCTGTGAGCCACAGCATCTACTTACCATCAGGTGGACCGTGCGCTCGTTTGTCACACTTATTCTATAAAAAAACAAAAGGAGATTGTCAATTGAAAGAGATACGAAAAGGTATCAGAGCATCTATTCAACTTTCTCGGCGTTTATTTATAAATTAGGCGCTTTATTTATAATAAGGCACATAGTAGAAACAGGTCAAGTCAGCAAAAATAATTACAAGTTTTATTGATTATTATTCGTCATCATTACAACAATTTGCTGAACATAGGTCTTCCTAAATTAAATATATAATGTAAAATATTGTATAGCCCTTCCGTCAACTGCCATCGCGTTTCGTCCCGTATGGTGTCGTAAAGTCGTAAAGAGTAAAATAAAGCTACCAGGAGATAAGCAGCAACATCTCCTATAGAATACCACAAAGCTTTGGTTGCCAAGCGTAGCAACTGTGGCAAAACTATATAGTAATGATGCATATTTATATTACTAAATATGCATCATTACTACTGTGTATAAATTATTCCAATCATTGTGAGGTTCATTTAGTGGTATTCACAAACATGAGCGCACAGTGGCACATAAAATGAGTTATCAATCAGCAATATCTCTTTAGGTTAGTAGTTCTTTTAGTTTAGGTATTAAGAATCTAGATAAATGATTACATAACTTAAAAATACAGTGACGGGAAGTAGAAGGCACACTCATAACTAGCTACAGGATAGAATAGAATCATTTTTATTCAATATAGATTACAATACATAATACTTATTAAGTCATTTTTACTTTACCACTGGTTCGCAAAACCTCTGTCCCGGGAAGAACCAGCAAGAAACCCAGCGAGATTTTTTTAAAAGAAGCACATTTACAATATAATATTTATACAATTGTTTTGAAAACATTTAGAAACAGCATGGTAGGATCACCTCATTCCCAGGGTTATTATCAGTCATGTGCTTTCTAGTAGTATAGTAACCTTTACTAAACAATTTTTTAAGAAGAATAATTTAAACCTTTGACAGAAAAGGTCTGCATATTATTAGTAATTGTTGATGCTGCCTCTGGAAATGGCAGGAGTTACAGTTACAGGCATAAGGGTGATTGTGATGTTACCGATGTCTTCAATATTCATGGATTGTACCATATCCCTGTTATCATTTGTGTCTCCACACAGTTGTGGAAGCTCTCGGCCGACAAGATTGCAGACTCATTCTAAATGATCCATCTGAAAAGTGTTTTTTTCATCAACTAACCGAACAGACTATAGTTTTACAGTGTCACTACTTAAATAATAATATTTATTAATATTTTATTTATCTCAATTTTATTACTAATAAACAGTCTTAATGCTCTTAAATTATATATAAATAGCAACTGTTTCCTTCATAATACTTTTGTAGTAAACCAGATTCCACTAAGGTAAAAGAAATAAAATACATCAAATCAGAAAGGTAAACAAGTGAAGTAGTTATTTTAGAATTATAACATTATTTGACTAAGTACAAGTTCTTAGACGTTTTATTTACACTAATTTCATTTAAGGTAAAAAATATTACTTGTGTATTACAAAAGCATACATATATGAGGTAAGGTGGTAAGGAAGAATTAGCATCTATCTAATAACAACCAAAAGATAACCTGGTGGTGAATAGCCAAATTGTTTGTGAAAAGGAGGTATATGATAATACAAACATCAATCTGTGTGCCAAAGCTATTATGCCAACTCCTCCGGGCAAGCCTATTTCAGGCAGGGATCACTTACAGGCTGCTAAAGTAAAGTAAGTACCTGTGTGATGGTATCCACTGTATAACATCTCTCTGCTGAGTTAATTGCCTGTGTGTGTGTGAGCTCTTAAATTGAAGATCCACATGGAATACTAATGGAATGAGCAGTTTCAATACTTTCTTGCAATACTTGGCAGTCATAACAAACTGCATCAAGCAGGTGTAACTGAAAAATTAATGCAAATAAAAAATAAAGAAGTAAAGAAATATTAAACTCAGAAAGAATGTACATTACCTACAATCAACAAAATAAAATAAAAATAATGAAAACAAAATTTTGCTTCCTGATGGATTTTAAATATAATGAACATAAATAGTAAATGTATTTAATCAAATATTAACACTAATATGTATTCCTAATGACATCCATTTATTTTATGTTATCTATATCTATAATATTAAATTCAGAAGGAATGTGAGACATCTCTTCTGAATTTAAGCAGCGTCTTCGTATTAACAACTACCAATAAAAACTGTGGTTGCGACTTGTCTACTAAGCATGGCAACTATAGTAAGTATCCTCCTGTGAGGAAATCTGGGGAAGGTCTATGTTCAGCAATGGGCTTTTGATAGGATGTAACGGTTGTGGATATAGTTACCTGACAAACACTTTTAACATAGATTTGTGTTTATTTTGTGTGATTTTATTTTATCTATTAATTAAATTAGATTTTACCAATAGCATAACACTTCAATACTTTGACACTTTTTAACCTTTAACATACTAATAAGAATTGTGTTTGTTATTAGTTTTAGGTAATTCAACATAAATTATAGATTTTCCAAAACTCTAGGAGAAAGTAAACTTATTATATACCACATATACTTTAATTAAACTCGTCAGTTTCATTTCGAATGTCATTGGCGAATTAAATACATAATGGAATATTTGGCTAACCTGTATAATATAATCCAACACTTGTTGCATTGATTAGACATTGACATATGAATTTGTTAGTAATATGAAGGATATTTATTAGTATTTTACAAACTTAAAATAATTAAGTACTAAAACATGTATAGATCTATAAGTGTCTGTGGGTCGTTTATTATTATTTCTAAAAATCGTACCATTCTCAATATTCAGTAAAAATAAAATAAAATGTAATACATTATAAACGAAAATTAGTAGTTTTCGCTCCGTAGTATAATATTTTGGACTAGAACTTGAGAGTGACAAAATAAGATATATTTCACAAAAAGTTTGAAACTTTAAATCAATTGTAGGTTTTGTACAGTTGAATTATTCGCATTCCATAAGATAAGATACTCACCTCTGAGAAATCCACAATATAGTTGGCGCACATCTGCTCCTGTCTCGGCTAGTTATTGTCTTCGCACAGTGCGTTGAAATCTACAAATATTATTTAATTGTTTTCAGTGTATTCTGATCTTCCAGATGCACAATTACAAAAACAGCAGCGTGACGAATGTCAATGCTAAAGTAATACCCGCCGGCACAGACATAGATATGATGCTTATATTATTATAATATGGTCCGTTTGTTATTACCCAGGACGGAAGTCAATGACAAAATAGCGTTTCGTTCCACGGTGTCTTTGAACCATGTTATATGATATAAGCTAACACTTTTAGAAATAGGATGAAAATCTCTGTGGTATCCCTTAGGTAATAAATATATAATATACAAATAAGTATAAATATATATGTATATAATAAGTTATCTTTGTAAAAACATTTTCTTTTAATAGAAACTCAAAAATTATTCATTACACGCATTTTTTCCCATATTACATTAACCAGAACACGGAATATCAAACCACTCATTTTTTTTTTAGATTTCTTGATTCCGTTTAGATATTCATAAAATCTATAGGCCATTTATTATAATAAATTAAATTTTTTTTTCTATGTACCATTAAGGGTCGTTAAAATTTCTAGTGGGCCCAAAACGACTGACTTTATATTTTTTCTACAATAAGAGGACAAACGAGCACACAGTCCACCTGATGGTAAGTTCATACTGTAGCCCATAGACATCATCTACATTTATCCTCAATTAAGAACCAAAAGTCTAAAATGGAATGCCTCGTTTCCAGTAAAAGGGTCTCCGGTTCTTTACATTCACTATACGAAATACAGCAGGATTGAGTTGTTATTTTACGCTAGTATTCTGTGAAAGATGGTATCCTCGGTCGAGCCGACCCATTCGTGCTACAACTATAATATAACTGCAGCATAGCTCTACCACGTAAAAATTACGTAAAATTGTTTACTAAATATTAAATCAAAGAGTGTAAATCTATTTATGTACTCCAGGTGACCAAGGTGCTACTTACCTTCAGTGGACTGTAAGTTCATTTGTCACTTTAGTTTTTTAAAGTGTGTTTTATATGCCTTAAAGTTCTTTTGTTAAATACCACATATTTCTGTCGCTTACATATCGCGACGTACCGTTGTGGTGTAATTTGAAGAATATGGCGCTCCAGTATAATAACAGATTTTAACAGTGGTAGAGCCATGCGGCAGCTTTTGCTGTCGCACGGATGTCGGCTCGAACTGGGTGGTACCACGACCTCACAGAATCAAGACGAAACCTGCTCGGGGCAAGCGAGCAAAAGGCAAAGACAAAGGCAACCCCTGCCACGCTTTCCGTGAATTTCTGCAATATCAGAATTATTCAAACCTTAACGCCGTCCACTACCATCTGGAGACGGCAAAACAGCTTGCTCTTTCTAACTGAGACACAGGTATCCTCTCCGTTGATACTTTGTATTCTCCTGACGGGCTACAATTACAACACTCCTTTGTGCCCCGGGCTGGAGTTTGCGAGTACGTCAGAGAGGACATCTGTTTTCGACGCATCGGCAGTCTTGAAAGTACGGACCCGTCCATCCTGGCGGCTGCGTAGACAGCGACGACCATACCCAGTCTATGTTTCATAGGTCCCATAGCGGTAATGCCGACACAGACCGACTCATCGACCACGTCCAAATGGCTGCAGACCGTGCAAGCATCAGGTCCCATCCGCAGAGATCGTGATGTTTGGTGATTTTAACGCCCACCACGCTGAATGGCTTGGTTCTCGTTAAATCGATCATGCGGGTCTAATACACCGGCCGTGCCAATATTTCTCGGGAAACGTCGCGATACCGGAACAAACTGTCTCGAATTGAGACTTTGTTGAAAAAAGTCTCAGACTGGGGCCACTAAACCCAGAAGACAAAGTTTGCGCGTTTACCGTAAAAGAACCACTTTGTCGTATTCCTCAGCTTCAAGGCACCCCTTGTTGCCTTAGCCAGTATCGGAATCCTCGGTGTCGACATATCGAGGTGACAGCAATTTCGCGGTCACTTGGTAGAGGCCAAATTCACTCAAAATGCTTGGCGTGTTTCACTAGATTGGGACAGTATTTCATGCCGGCACACCGCTTGCAACTTTCCAAGTGTTCGGCCCCACATGGAATACTGTTCCCATCTCGCAGGCGCTGCCCAGTGCCAGCTCCTTCCACTTGACCGCATCCAGTGCAGAGCGGTTCGAATCGTCGACGACCGAGTTCTTCCCGATCGGCTAGACTCACTGGCACCGCGTAGAGATGTTGCATCTTCGCGTATTTTATCGCATCTATCACGGAGAGTGTCTGAGGTTGTTCGACTATCAGCCGCTCAATTGCACCTGCGATACCATCCATACATCTGGATGATTGGCGGTCCACTACTGTGCGATTTAGGAAGGACACTAGACGCGAAGCTTCAATGGAGCCATATATCAAAGTTAGCAAGCAGACTTTAGTTCTGCAGCATGCTGTAAAAAATTAGAAATCTTACCAGTGGAAACAGCTAGACTTGTTTTCATTTTAATATTTCATAGCATAATGTCGTATGGTATTTTGCTGTGGGGACAAGCAACTGACACTGAAATTATATTTGTTTTACAGAAGAGGCCATAAGAGCAATCTATGATTTAAAACCTAAAGAGTCGCTCAGACAAAAATTTAAGGAAATTAATATATTAACTTTGGCCTCAATACATTTATGAAAATGTAATGTACGTACACAAAAATAAAAGTAGTTATAAAAATAAGTAGATGTTCTGTAAATACTAGGAACAAACATGCTAGTAGTACCAGTTACTCGACTCACCGAGTCAGTAATTCATTCTTGGGCGATGTATACGCTACAACAAAATCTGAAAATATACAAATTGACCTGCTCAAAATTCAAAAAACTTTATTAAACATAGTTTGTAAAAAGGGTTATTATAATGTTAAGGAATTTATGGATGATAATAACCCTGGGAATGAGGTGCCTGCCCAGGCTGTTTCTAAATTTGTTTTGTGGAATTGTGTAATATACATGATTTTAAGCTGTTGTTTAAAAAAAAAAAGTCCCGCTGGGTTTCTTGCTGTTCTTCCTAGGACAGAGGTTTTTTCGAACCAGTGGTAATTAGACAAAAGAGACTTTCAATAATATTATTTATAATCTATATTGAATAAAAAGTTTCTGTTTCTGTTTCTGTTTTTCCTCGCACAACTTCTCTTGTGGAATCGATTACCACCAGCGATTTTCCAGACCGATACGAATTAGGGACTTTAAGAAAGAGCCTACTCCTTTTTAAAAGGGCCGGAAACGCATCTGCACCCTGGTGTTGCAGTTGTTCGCGGGCGGCGGTCACTTACCATCCGGTGAGCCGCATGCTCGTTTGCCCCTCTCCCGTAAAAAAATATTGTGATGCATTTTAGCCTTAAGAGGGATAATGCATCAGTTTATTTTTTATGATACCGTCAGATCGCCTTTCGTTGGTCTAGTGGTCGTAAACGCGACTGCTGATCATGTGCTCCTGCTCAAATCACGGGTTGAGCAAAAATCAGTTATTGAGTTTTCTGCAAGAAATTCTAGTCCTCCGTAAGACATAGATAGATAATTATTGTTGCTTATGCTGATTATAATAGGCATTCCATAAACTCTTATAGTCCGATGGGACGGCACACGATACGACCGGAGATTAGCGCAGGACACACAGCTTTGTGTGCTTTTCCGAGGCACGTGGGTGAAACACCACCAGCTTCCTGACTCCGGCTACTACCGAGACTTTAAAAGATCTGTGATTCAAACCATTATACCAAAGAGGCAGCTTTGTGACGGTGCTATCACTGTAAATAAAAAGTTGTATTTTCATACTTTGCCTTGCAAGGGTTTACGGTATGGTTGCGGTGATGTGGGTTCCAATCCGCTAAAGGGTAAATACTTCCACATAATTTAATAGCTTCTGATGTCGGGTTTAATTCTTCGATAAATTTTTGTCAAACAACGAATTCCAAAGGTATTAAAATTATGCAGGTATTATTTTATCAAGTCGATTTACTTTTTATTTTCTTCGTTTATTCTTTTTGATTGATCTAAGCAGTATCGCACATTCAAAGTAACAACTAGAATAATTAGACAGCTCTATGGCGTGGCTAGCAATGAGTTGCAGCGCTAAGGGAATAAGGGTTCGAATCCCGCACGGAACACGTACTTGTATGGCCTGCAAATAATTGTTCCGGGTCTGGAAGTTTGTCTCATGAAATGTATGTATGCGTGCTCCTTCCCTGAAATGAGGCAGCCATTTGTGCTACAAATGTAATTTAGCTATATTATGGATCTACCGTATAATCATCATCATCATCATTACAGCCATTTATAAGTCCACTGCTGAACATATGCCTCACCCAAGATTGCCACAAAACACGGTCCTGAGCCACCTGCATCCATCGACTTCTTGCATGATTAACCAGGTCGTCACTCCATCTAGTGGGGAAGCTCTACACTTCGCCACCGGTATGAGGCTGCCACTCGAGAACCTTCCCATCTGTCGGTTCGTCGAGCTATATGGCCAGGCCCATTGCCACTTCAATCCGTTAAGGCTATGTTAGTTACTCTGGTTCTATTGCTGATATCCTCATTTTAGTTTTATCACGCAGAAACACCCCGCTCAATCGCTTCTGCACGAGCTGTATTAAAATTGCGTGAGTCCGCCGCATGCATTGGAGATCTGTCTGTTCAGTTGCCTGTATTCTGTCAAATCTGCACAAGCATGAGATTAAGCGTGTGATCGGAGAATTTTGTGTTGTTCTAAGGGTCTAGTAAAAACTAGTCCGACCGCATGTATAGTTTCCATGAGCTTGTCATTTATATCATCCACTGCATTGCAATCTTCGGCACTGAAAATGATTTTGTAACTCAAGTTGAAAGTTTCGGGACTTTGGATTAGAGCATCAAGGGGACGAAGCGTTGACTTCATTAGACGAGCCTCTCCAACTTAACGTGCTCAGTTCAGTGTGCCACTTACCATTCGGTAGTCGCTGCCAGTTTTCACCTCGCGATCAATGAGACATCACTAAACCGTTGTGGTCTGGTCGTCATAATGAAGTCAATTTCATTTTTTTGAACTTCGGGGCTCGACTAGGTTCACTTTCTATACGCTTTGGAAAAAGAGTTCATCATAACGAGTCTCTCTTTCCATGAAGTTGGCCTGATGCTAGCCCATTGTTGCGTTTCCTATTCCATTTCCCTACCCAGTTTACTTCTCTCTTGTGCCTAGTTTTGCATTGCAATCTCCCATTAACACCGTATAGTGGGTTTTGAAGGAAAGCATGGTTCTAAGTATATCCTCATACATTTCCTCCACCTCCTCATCGGGATGTACCGAGGTGTGCAGCCTGTATGACCTTCTGTAATTCTGAGTATAAGGTACGCAACCCTCGTCGACACACTCGCAATCTTACAACGAGAGACTTGTGGACGATAAATACGACACTTCCTTGGGACAGATGGTCATCGCGGTGGTAGAACATGTTGCCTGATTCGAGGATTAACGTGTCCCCCCTCTCTTCGGACCTTGGATATTCCAACATTCAGCACAACTTGTCTGTCTTCCTTCCAGCTAAAGGATCTTCTCGTCAGTCCTCTCAGGGAATGCGTGCGTTATATGTTGCCAGGTCGAGTCGTCGTAGGAGGCAACCGAACCTCCACCGGAGATTCTAGCACCCTGCTCTATGTGTTATGCTTTATGGGGTATATTGCCATAGTTGCCACGCTTAGCAACCGCAGTTTTATTGTAATTTACTGTTATCAGAAAGATGCCTGCCTATTCTGCCTCATTTTCCTCTGTTGCCTCTTACGACACCACGGGAAGATATGGGTAGTGGGTATCTTGCCCACCACTACACGGGGACTAAAATTATATAAAGGATATTTAATTGCATTTAATTTTCTTTCCTTATCCCCTATAGGTACATAAGTACGCAGTAGAAAATTTATTGAAGCGGTAAAGGACATAAGCGAACGACGGGTCGTATATAAGAGCCTGTTTGCGTTTTAATCTTGACGGTTCGCGTGATTCCGTCTTTACCAGGGTATAAATCCTCAACTATTCCTAGCGGCCAATTGGTGGCGGCGTAATAACAATACACCCTTTTGAATAGGACGAGATGGAGTGTTCCACATTTGTCGACCTTGGAACGAAGTTAAGTATTCAAGACTCACCGAGTCCAGTATGACTGGATTATTTTGTCAAGCAGCTGATATCTGCTTAATCTATTTTCGGCACATGTCGATAATCTTCTGCAGGTATATATTTCAAGGGCACGACATTCAAAAAAGCGCGGGGTTAATGCAGTAGGCTCAGAAGGGTCAGAACTAAGCACGCAAAGCGGGCGACTATTCAATATGCCCTCGACTTGTACGAGGACTGTGTTGAGTTCCTCATAAGTAAGTACTTGCTTTCCCACTACTCTATACAAATGTGACTTTACTGATTTAATGTTGCTCTCCCAAATTCCTCCGAAATGAAGAGCAAGAGGTCGGTTTCTTTTAAACTGTATATGCATGTCTGACAGGCATTGCCCTATATACCTCATGATCCGTCGAATGTAGCAGTTTATAAGAGATCGTCCAGTTTTCGTTTGGCACCTACAAAATTTGTAAACCCCGTCGCTAACTATCATTGAAATGGGACCCTTCGACTAATGAAGCGCTTAAAGCGGCTAAGAACATCTCTGAACTCAAATCGATACGAGCTCAAGATGTAACGCCTTTGTCGTTAAGTATACGAATAGACAAAGGTACGCTTTAATACACTTTACACCGCGGCGACGATATGATGTGACAAGAAAAGGTCCACCATAGTCGACTCCTGTGAATACGAAACTTTTACTGACTAACGCGATATGAAGGATCGCCCATCATAGGAAATGTGTTTTTGGTTTGGTTTTAAAACATACATTGCAACGATGTACTCCCTGATGTATCATGTTACGCGCCAGCAAGATCCAGAAATTTTGAAGCAAGATTGCTAAGAAGGCTGGGCCCGGCGTGTAAATTTAACGTGTGGTAATGATCTACCAGTAACGGTACAATCGGGTCCTTTGCAAGCAAGACAATGGGATGCTTCTGCATGTAACTTAAAGGCGATTTATTTAGACGTCCACCGACCTTTAAGATATTTTCCTTGTCTACAAACGCGTTTAATTTACTTAAAAGCGTGGTTGTTGCTGTCATAAAATGTCTCTTTTGAATACAAAGAAGACATATTTTCGGCGATCTCTATATCTTGTACAGAAATAAAATTTAGTGACTTTAGAATTCTTGCGAAACGCAGAGACATAAACAACAGCACAAATAAACTTATTCCATTTAGACATACGTTCAGCTAGCCCATAGAAGGCGTGCTCAGCCTCGTTCGCCAGCGGTGTTGGAACTGACATCGCGACTATTTTTTGATTCGGGAATTTCACTGGCGTCCTTTGGGTATGGAACGGTTTTATTGGCCACTGAATTCTTGGAAGATTAATCCAGGAGGTTCATTGAACCAGGCTTAGAGACAATGTCTGCGGGATTTTCCTTGCCAGGGACATGAAACCAGTGTTCCACGGTTAAATTTTCATTGATTTTTGAAATACGATTTGCGACAAAAGTTTGTAATCTGAAAGGTGGTGCGTTTATCCATGTAAGAGTTACAGTAGAGTCAGAGAATGCAATAATTTTATTTATATAAACACGTTCCTGAATGGAATCTCTAACCACGACGATTAGATTAGACAACAACAGCGCTGCACAAAGCTCAAGTCTCGTAAGCGTGATATGTTTCATTGGAGCGACTCTAGATTTAGAGCAGAGAAGCATTGCTTGACCTGGATCATACTCAGTTGGACTAGTACGCAAATAAAGGGCAGCGCCATAACACGTTTCGCTGGCGTCAGCAAAACCGACCAGCGAGATATCGCGAGTAAGTTCCGAAATTCCAATATGACGCGGAATTTTAATATTTTCCAATAACCGGACTTCGCGTTGAAATTGGTTAAACTGATTTTCAATATAATCGGGGACATTATCATCCCAATTCAAGTTCTGTTTCCAGCATTCTTGAATGAGGATCTTCAGAAAAGCGGTGACGAGTGCGAGTAAAGATAGCGGGTTAAAGAATCAGGCAACTACCGATAAAATTGTGCGTTTCAATCATTTACTGTCAGCTGTAGTAATTTAAAAAAAGAGCATCCTCCTTCGGATTCCACCGAAGACCAATAACTTTAGTGTAAGTGTCGTAATCAAACGAATAGCATCCGGAACCGGATGATCTGAAGAATGCGCGACATTAGATCTTCACTATTAGAGATCCATTTGGCCAATTTGAAACCACCGACTCGGAATAGCTCAACGAGCTCTTTGTCAAGTTTCTCGGCTGTTGAAACGGATGGCATGGATGAAAGATAGTCATCCTTGTAGAAGTGTCTTTCAGCGGCCCGCAGCGTCGGGCCACCGAGTACGTTCGTCGGCCGCTAGCTGACGGATGACGCGCATGGCTAAATAAGGCGAACTGCATACGCCAAACGAGACGCAATTGAACTCGTATATTGAGATAGAATCCTCAGGGTTGAACTTAAATAAGATTATCTGGTATCTATGGTGATTTGGATGCACCTTGACCTGAAAGAACATCTTTTCTATGTCTGCAGAAATTGCTATAGCGTATAGTCTCAGATTTAACAACAAATCAAAAATATTAGTTTGCAGATTAGGCCCAGTATACAGTAAGTCATTTAGAGATACACCCGAACTTGTCTTGCAACTAGCGTTTAAGACTATTCGTGTTTTCGAAGTAACCTTATCCGGGTGGTACACTGCATGATGCGGAATGTAATATCACGAACCTGGTGAAGGTGTTTCGATATAATCGAGATTTTTGTCGATATGTTCCCTTATAGTTGCATTGTATTCTTGTCAGAGTTCCGGAATTGCCTTAAGCGTTTTCCAACTTGATAATCAATGACCTGGTCAAGTTATCCGAATAACCGAGTCCGTTCGGATCGTATTTGAAAGGGAGCGTAATTATGTATCGGCCCACAACGTCGCGCGTATGCGTTTCTGTGAAAATACGTTCGCATTCGTATCATCGAGACTTAAATGTCTTCTCATAGGTACACTTTCGAGTTCCCAAAATTTTGCGTTAACTCTTCTAAGGTAGGTTGGTGGACACCATCAAACACTGATTAGTATTTGTTTGACGGTTTTTACACAAAGAAGTAAAGTCTATGTCCGCGCGTCCCATGACGGCATAACCTAGCGTAGTTTCGATGCCCACTGCAGAAGAAGAGGTGGATAATATTTTACGACTACCTAGTATGAACGGAAACAGCTCGTCGCTAATCAGACAGTCAACATCTTCAGGGATAATCTTCATCCGCTAGCGGTAAGTTACGTAAGTGTTCCAAATTATCTCTTCTAGCGCGCGTAGCGGGAACCTCGTATGATATAGTGTCGATGACACTTGCCTTAATCGTGTACTTACACCGGAAATCAAAGCGAGAAAAAATAGTAAATTCAGCGGTACCTAAGCAAGATTTAGGTGTACGACCTAAACCATAATTATGAGCGGGGACGTGGTTAAGCTTTAAATTTAAGCGATTACAACATTCCTTTGTAATAAAATGTGACATAGAAGCACTGTTTAATAAAATTCTAACTTTAATGCGTTCACCAGCGGAATTATATGAATAAACGGTAGCGGCAGGCAACATTACGAAAGAATTAAAATTATCGTGAGCGGACACGGTCAATGTGACGTTATTAGCGGGCAGTGATTGCGGTCTGCTGTCAGTCGCGCCTGCGACGCATCCTACTCTCTCTGCGGCAGAGTTGATATTGTGTACGGCTGTAGCCGCGGACGCGCTGAAGTGTGGCGACGCGGGCAGCGGCGGCGGGGAAGGCAGGTTAGGGGGCGCATGTGATCTGGCTTCGTAACTCACAGCTAGCGCCCACGATGTGTTCGCGGGTTCAACAACGGGTGAATCTAAGTGTAAATTTGTATGATGCATGCGGTTGCAAATGTTAGAGCGTTAACCGAATGGAACTCCAAATAGTTAATACATAGTTTCTGACTTCGAACAAAGTCATTTCGAGCTGCAGGTTCTAAATTAGAAAAGGAATCACATCAATACAAGCTTGCAAATGTGGTCTCTCTTATATACAACAAACAAAAAGATCTATTAAAACCCGCGTGAAAGAACATATAGCTGACGTGAGGCACCGACAGTCTGGGAAGTTTGCAGTCTGTGAACATCTTCAAAATCGTCCCTGCCATTACATCAGATTTGATGGATCACAAATCCTCGCAAAAGAACACCGATTCCTACCAAGGATCCTTATTTCAATAAAGAAGATGAATGGGTGCTGCCATCTGCTTGGAATCCTCTAATTAACAAAATGAAATCCAAACCCAAACATACCACTGCAAGATTTCAAGATACTGTAAGCTCAAAACGGTTCAATCTACAATTCATAAATAATACCATAGACAAATTGTCCAGTGAATTAAAGACAGATTTAACGACATTTGATTTTAATAATTGCATCGAATCTTTAGCCAAACGTGAAACATCTAAATATAATGAATGCAAAAATAAACAAATAGAAAAATAACAAAAATTAACGATCAAATCAAATGCTAAACATCAATGTCAACGTAGAAACGGAACGCAGCCGGTGACCACAGACACGAAAAATAAACAACGCACGGTATATAATCTGTCAAAACAAACACTGGACGAACCTACGATAAAAGTATTGTCGAAGGGCATAAATTTCGCAATAACACCGCGACGATTCCGTTCGAATAAATTTCTGTAGCATTGAGGATTGTCTGTTTAAAAACAATGTCAATGTGGGGAAGGCAGATTTTGAGGCCATAGGTCAAGACATTTCGTCATTGTTACGTCGAAGTTCAGCGCCGAAACTAAATTTCCCCAAAGACGAGATTAAAGCGTTGTACAACTTACGCAACGGACCAGAGCTCACGATCCTCAGTGCAGATAAAGGAAATGCTACGGTAGTAATGGATACGTGTGGTTATAATTTTAAAATACAACAACTTTTATCGGACGAAAGTACGTACAAAATGGTCAAAATGGACCCTACAATCAACGTGCTTAAAACAACTAGCTATCTAATAAAGAATTACTCCGAAAAATTAAATCTTGACATAAATTCGATAATACCATACCGTACCATACCGTGTACCAAACTACCGAGGTTGTATGGGTTACCGAAAACACACAAACCAAACGCTCTCCACTAAGTTCCATAGTGAGCCAGATCGATTCACCAAGTCATAAGTTGGCGTAACAAAAATTTTGTCACCGCTGAGAGGACACTAGTAGAGTAACACACTAGTAGAGTATACACACAAAGGATGGTATGACCATTTTGTTAGTGAGATAAAAGACCTACATCTCGCTGGCAATGAAACTATGGTCAGTTTTGTTGTTCAGACACTATTTACACGCTTACCTATTGAAGACTGCATCTCAATTGTAACCAGGAAGCTAGAAGAAAACAACATGGCTGCAGAATATGCAGTATTACTCAAATACTGCCTCAAATCTGGCTATCTATTGTGTAAGGAGGAGTTCTACAAGCAAGTAGACGGTGTGGCGATGGCCTCACCTGTATTTCCCATAGTCGCCGACATATTCATGACAGATTTTGAGGAGAAATCCCTTCTTCCTGCTCCTGTAAATCCAGATTCTACAAGCGGTACGAAGACAACACTTTCACAATTTTACCATCTGACAGAGTATCTGCATTTTTAGACCCTTAATTTCATAAACTCTAAAATACAATTTACAATGGAGTTAGAGGCAACAATTCTTTAGCTTTCCTAGATGTTTTAGTCATCCGAAATCCTGATAACGCTATTGGTCACACTTTGTCTAGGAAAAACACCCATACCTACTGATATTTAAATGGTAAATCTTGTGAATCTCACCATCATCCATCACAGTTTTTTTTAATTATGTACGAGCAGCTATGCAGGTCTAAAGATACCAGTATCACTGCGACCTAAAAGATCTATTGTGATCGCTGCTATGTCTATAGTTCACTGCTAAGCCTCAATGAATAGAAGGAGTTGCTTACCTGTGAGTAATTTCCCTTCTTTTGGGCGAAGTACATAGTTTCCCAAATGAGTGCTACGTTTGCGCATTAAGGGTCCGCAATTCGTCAGGATGTGTAAAGGCGTTTCCTTCTCTAGGGAGCAAAAGGCATCCTTGAGTTGCTTAGTAGCGTCGCCTCTATGGGGTGATACGGTCCGTAGCCTTGTACGGGGCGCCTGTTTGGGCGAAAAGGCTGGCCATCTGACTCTGTAGAGCTAAAATCTATAGGGTGTAGCGGAGGATGGCCATACGGATCGTGCGAGGATACCGCACGATGTCCTTTGAGGCGGCGACAGTCCTGGCTCGCTTTCCACCTCTGAATGTACTGGCGGACATGGATGCGGTGTACAACCAGACGCGCGTCCTCCGTCAGAGCGTTGGAGTGAGCCAGATGAGGTGTTCGAAAGAGTTAAGGGGCAGGAACGACTTAACGCTTTCGTAACATGGCGCGCTCGCCTCTCTGAAGAGTGTTATGCGCGCAAACGCGTTGTTGAAGCAATCCTGCCGCACTTTGAAGCCTGTATGCATCGAAGAAC
This sequence comes from Parnassius orleans, assembly GCA_029286625.1. NCBI lineage: Eukaryota > Metazoa > Arthropoda > Insecta > Lepidoptera > Papilionidae > Parnassius > Parnassius orleans. The sequence continues at coordinate 77,706 of JAGSMP010000780.1, forward strand.
AGGAAGACTCACCTACATACTTACACGGATAATGACCGGGCACGGGTGCTTCCGTGATTATTTGTGTAAGATTGGACGCGAAGCAACGGCGAACTATTTCCACTGCGATGGGCAGGAACAGGACTCCGCATCCCATACGCTGGCAACATGGCCAGCGTGGAAATGGGAACAGACGGTCCTGGTAAGCCGGATCGGTCAGAACCTCTCCCTCGTATCGGCGATGCTCTCGGAGACGACGTCGCCAAGGCGTTCGTCACGCCCCTCGCCTTGATGATGGTGTTCCCCTACAGAAACGGGGCTTCGGGGGTTACGGGCGCTCAGGGCCCCCGCCCCAAGCGTCCAGTGATGTAACCTGAGGAGGACGGTGACTCGAAAGTGGTCTCGAGCACCGTGATAGCATTGCGAGGGTGCTGGGGGCAGTATGGACTGCCCCCGGGACGTGCTTTAATAGAGCAAAGCGAGAGAGGGGCCCCGGTTGCGTTCCGGAGATCCCGGGACCTCTCATATACGCTGATGGTAACCACCGTGGGGTTTTTGCCGGTAGGAGTCCGGCATAACCTTTCTATTGCCCCCACAGCAGAAGGTATCCATGAGGATTTCCCCACGATAAAAAAGGGCTACTGTCGAAGGCGCCCTCAATGCCTAGAAACCTGATGGACATGTGCTTTTTAAGACAACAGTGTCCAGTCAGGGCTCTTGCCAGAATGCGTAATTTATTTTTACGAATTTACAATCAAAAGCCCGGATTATAGTTTTAGAATGTTTTAAGCTTGCGCTTTTTCGACCCTGTCAATAACACTAATCAGGGCTGTTTCCATAGATTTGCCTCTGCGGTAAGCATGCTGGTTGTAGTGTATAGGTCTCGTATCTAGAGCTACATCCCTAATATATCTATTAATAACCTTTTCCAATGTTTTAAGAAGAAAGGAAGCAAGACTTATAGGTCTAAAGGACTTTGGTAAAGCGTAGTCCTTTCTACCAGCCTTAGGTATAAATAGAACTTTGAGAATTATCCATCGTTCTGGAATATATCACCATGCAAAACTTGCTCTGAAGATTTTCACCAGATAAGGAAGAAGGATATCGATACCCTCTGTAGATGGATGGGCATTATTCCATCCTCCAGACTTGTCTTATATGGTTTAAAAGAGTCAACAGTCCACTGCACCAGGTTTGGCCTTATTATTTTTGCATACACACAGTCCTCATTACAAGGCCTTCGTGGGGCTCTGAAAGAGTTCGAAGCTAGAGTCTTATGTGACCTTGAGAAATGGGTTGAGGCTAATAGCTCCAATGTTTCCGTTTCACTATTAGTGAAGTTACCATCAGGCCTTTTAAGAAGCCCGATTTGATTAGGTTTAGCTTTCGATAGCATTTTGTAGTCTTGCTATGAGGCAAAGACTCAACTTCTTCATATAGCTTCCTCCAGGATTCTCTCTTTGCTTTCCTAATTTCTTTATTATAATTGGTTAGGGCTGCACTATAAATATCTGACTACCTAACAGACCTTCAATCGTTTTTATGCTTTTAGGAAATGTTTCCAAATTCCTCCTTAGGCTATCTCTGTAGACATCCCAGGAGGTCGCTTTTGGATCCCTAAATGCAACAGTTTCATAAGGTGGTGATGCTCTAATCACAATCTAAATGTGTCTGTGATCAGACTTTGAGTTTTCACTTCTAACATGCCAGTTAGTAATACGCCTAGATATGTTATTGGTAGCAAAGGTTATATCTAAAACTTCCCCTAGCACGCGTTACAAAGGTTGGTGTACACCCTAAGTTTAGGCTTTCCAATGCTGTGTGGTGAGCATTAGCATCACATCCCACCACAAGTTCTGCGTTGTGCTTACGGGCAAACTCCGCAACTCGCTCTAACTCGATGGCAGGATCTGGGTTCTCTCCGGGAAGATAGGCTGAGCAAATGATTACTCTGGCCCCTGTGCATCCCTTGATTTATGAAGGCTATGACCAGGTCGTCATTGCAAAATTCAACTCTGGAACAGCTAAAAGTTCAATATTTTTATTGTAGATTATACAAGCTCTGGGTCTGCTGCCTTTAGTATTGACTAAGATCTTACCGGCAGACGACAATCCCAGAACTTGAGGCCACCCAAGGCTCTTGTATGAGGGCGAGGTCGATGTTGTCCTCTGCGAAGCAAACCTCCACCACGACAGAAGCAGCTGCATGGTGAAGATTTGCCTGGAGGACCCTCGTCTTACCCTTGGGGTTAGCCATTTATAGGCGTAGGGGTGGGGCAGGGGTCGTTTTCGCCTTAGGACGAAGACGTCCTTTACTGGCGCTCTTAACCCCCGCCGTACCTTTTGGTCTACCGCTCCCGTCTCCCTGATCGACACCAGCGGAGGCCTTCAGACCGAGGCGAGATCAGCGCCTTGGGTCTCAGTCACCCTAGCTGATGACGTTTCAGTCTCACCCCTCGAGGTGGAGGGCTGGGGGGGTTGGAGTTCAGCGGTTCAGGCTCCATTGCCGCGTCAGAGCCTCCCTAAACTTAAAGTTATCATCTTAAAGCCAAGGACGACTCTGCCGCCTTCCGCCCGGAGAGCCTCCGCTGATGCGTCGTCAGAGAAAATTACTAGGAACCCATTCTCCTCGTCCCTACGGTAGAGGATTTTCCAGAGCTCGGTATGGAGCCCTCATTTTGTGCCCTCAACAGCACAGCCGCCTCCTCTGGAGAGTCAGCTTCGCTGCGGGGCAGAAAGGTGATGCCCAGCTAAGGTTTATGCAGTTCGCTCTCGGGTATTATCGAGAGCTCTGCCTCCAGCCAGGGTTTCAGTTTTCCGATCTCATCCACAGTCTAGTCCCATTCTTGGCTACGCTCCACATTTCGTCTTAGCGATAGCCCGCGTTAGTGCCTGGTAGATCAGCCATATCTGCTCCACGCTCATAGGATTCGAATTGCGAATTCCTACACGCACGGAGCCAGCTATGGCACTGAAGCTGAGATTCTTCTCCCCCGTTGCCAGCTTCACAGATTTCCTGGGCTGGTCTTTGGGGCACTCCTCCTCAGATCGAATGCGCTTTTTCGCCTTCGGAACTGGGGGAGGTTTGGGCAGAGGAATTTCGTCCCAAGGCTTTTGGCAGAGAGATAGGGCCTCTTCGGCTCCTATCTCAGCTGCTGTCAGCCTTCGGTACCTCCTCCATCCTGCCCTACTACGCTTATAAGACCTAGTCAACTTTTACTTTTCCCCTCCCTGGTTCGTTTCCGACTGTGGTTCGGCTGCAGACGTGCCCTCCACTTCTCGGCTCGTCCCAGGTTAGGGCGTAAGTTTGCAGTGTGTTGATGAGGCTAAAAGACCTACGGTCAGTTCCATTAAAGGAGAGTTTATTATGTCCAAATGTCGATCTTCTTTCATTTTGGCCCCACGATTAGCTAGGGAAAATTCGGTCACCTCCGGCAGAGCCCCCATGCCGGGGAAAGACATAATACTACCCGAATCGCCCTGGTTTCAGGTAGGCACCGTTTATGACTGGACTTCCCCCAGCCACGCATCCATCGGTACGGTACGCTTAATACCTTGGATTGGGTTAAGATAGGAAAAAAGGGGGTGGTTTAAAAAGAAAAGAAAATGTGGATCGTCTGAGTATTTCTGTTGTGTCTGTTTCTGTTGAAACAGACCAAATAATAGGCGGCAACCACGTGAAGGAACTCCTCAGACTTGCCCCGGTGATCAACACGACCTGCGCTCTACCACAGAGCCATTCGCCAAACTGATCGCCGGACAGGAGCGCAGAATAGATTTTAATCTAGTCCTACTGATAATGTAAAAATAATGTGAAAATTAGAAGTAGACTAACCCCTGCCCATCCATCACAATTAGCTACCGTGGGATTTTTTTTATTTCAGAGAGCACAAGGGATCTGTAACAGAAAACATCTGGCCGCCAAGCTTCAGCACGTCGAGCAAGTATTGCAATACAAGAAGTTTCGAGTCCCGCGCCTACGTCACAGTGACCGAGTGAAGCCGGCCAATGTCGAGCGTGGGCCTGGTGTACCTACCCAGAGTAGTCACAGATAAGTTTGGCTACATCTTGAAGCGAGCTTCCATTAAAACATACTAAGTCGCCGAAGAAGATTAGTAAATTTTACCATTCGTCAAGTGTAACTACAAAATGCATGAGTGTACAAGTTTGATTGTGAATATGGTCTCTCTTATAGGACAAACAAAAGATCTATTAAAACCGCGTGACAGAACATATAGCTGACGTGAGGCACTGACCTCTGAAACAGTCTGTGAATATGTTCAAGGTCGTCCCCGCCATTACATCAGATTTTATAGACTACAAATCGTCGCAAAAGAACACCAATCCTTACCAAGAATGATACGTGAGGCTATTGAAATTAAAAAACATCCTAATTTCAATAGAGAAGATGCATGGATGCTGCCATCTGCTCGGGATCCTCTAATTAACAAAATTAAATCCAAACCCAAGCATACCACTGCAAGACTTCATGATACTGCAAGCTCATTCTACGTAGATCGAACCAAGAAAAAAATTAATATTCAAAAACTGAAGGTAGCCGGGCTAACTATGACATGGGGACGTGAAACTTTCTCAGTCCCCTCATGAAAATGGTTCGCCATCGCTGTAAAGCGTAACATCGGGAATTAAAATAAGTAAACATAGTTTTATTCAATGTGTAGTGTTCGCGTTAATATATGAAATCATTAGGAGTAGGATCTATTAATGAAGACCTTATTTTATCAACTTTTCGTTTCTCATAAAAACCGCAAGTGTTTTGGATTGGCCTAGATCACTCCTGGCATTGCTCTCTACCTGTTTGTAAAGTTTCATTACAATCCGTTCAGCCATTTCTAAGATTAGCTCGAGCAGACAAATAGACACAAAGACGGACAACAATTATAAAAATGGTAATTCATGTTTCAATGACATGCAAATAACCCCCTCAGTTCAATATAAGCAAATTATTTCAATATTACAGACTACCTTAATTTTATATTATTTTATACGTACTGGAGCCATGCTGCAGCTATATCATGGTTGTAGCATGTATGGGTCGGCTCGACCAAGGATTCTCTCACAGAATAGCAGCGTGAAGTAGCAACTTTATGCTGTGCTTTATGTGTTTTGTATGATGTGTGCAGAAAACCGGTGAAGTTATTTTATTTAAAACGAGGCATTACATCTTAGTCCTCAGCGGTGACAGCGTATCTGCATTTTCATTCCTAATCGAGGATATATGTAGACGTCTAAGAGTCACTGCATTCGTGTACCATTCGGTGGATTGTGCTCGTTTTCACTCTTATAGTATAAAAATTTATTGTGATATAGCCACTGCAGCGTAATAGGCCGCAGCACGAATGGAACGGCCGAGCTACCGTTGCAGGACCACGCTCGCACATAATAAAAGCGTAAAATAGCAACATATAATTCTGCTGCATTTATTACTATTTACATTAGTTGAAGAATATCCAGATTCTGGAATCTGGAGCCGTGGTAGCTCAGATGGTTAGCTCGCTGTAAATTTCACAGTACGCGAGCAACCTGGGTTCGATCCCCGCGCACCAATGAAATGTTAATTGCAATTTTAGATGCTGATTTACCACGTACTCGGCGGTGAAGGAAAACATCGTGAGGAATCCTGCATGTCTGAGAAATAAGAAAAAAAAATTTAAGACATGTGAAGTTCGGCAACACATAATGGGGCAGTGCGGCGGACATTTCCTTGCCTAAAACCCTCTCAGAAATGAGGGGTGACCTGTGCCCACAGTGGGACATATAAACGCTGTAACTTACTTTACCTCGTTTCGTAACCGTAGATGAAACGCGAGTACGTTTTGACCCGAGACGAAAAACCAAAGCAAGGTGTGGAAAAGTCCGTCTTCCCGCCAGCCAAGATATTTAAGGTGTCTGCGTTCGCTGGTTCGAATGTTGGGTGTAGGAAAGCGGAGACTCTAAAATTAACAAGTAAAGTTAAAGCGTACATAACGCAACGTGCGTCCCACTTCTGGGCACAGGCCTTCTCTCATTTCTGGGAAGGGCAAGTAAATGTCACTAATAGATAAAAGGTAAAGGGTTACAAGTCCATGTCTTCGAATTATTTTTTTAGTTTCTTAGATATGCAAGTAAGTTGCGATATATTACTTCACCGTCCAGCATGTTATACTTATAATACAATTAACAATAATTTCACTCGTGGCGGCAGTGATCGAACCGGAATGCGCGTGTAAAGTAAATTTACCGCGAGTGTTTAGCCCTGAGCTACCACAGCTCATAATAAAAGGAAACCTACTTTTCTAAGAAATTAAAAAATCATCGAAGACATGTGGATTCCAACACGCATTTGGAAAGCATGGTGAACAACCCTTATGAGCTACAGCTCTTGAACCTTGATCGGGAAATATTTAAACTGCTATACTATATCGGAATCTGACTTTCCCACTTATAGGAAAAAACGGGCGATGAATTCTCATACAACGCCACCACAAATGACAATGAAAAGGACAATTATTCATTCATTACAGTCTACTGCTGAACATAGGCCTTCCTAAGGAATACCAAAAAGTATGGTACTGAGCCACCTGTATCGACATCGACTTCCTGAATCTCTTGCGAGGTCGTTATTCTATCTAGTTGGGGCCGCTGTACACTTCGCACCTACTACAAGGTTGCCATGAGAACCAACTCGGTTGTCGGTTCTTCGATTTTCCGAGCTACATGCCTGGCCTATTGCCACTTTAGCTTATTAGCCGTTGGCCTATGTCGCTTAATCTGGTGCTATTGCGGATATCCTCATTTCTAAGTCTATTATGCAGAAAACTCCGAGCCAAGCTCGTTTTGTAACAACAATGACAATTATATAACGTTCTTATCCTGAATGATTGCAAAGCTTAAGACTTAAAACTACTACGTAGAATTTGACGCAATGCGGACTCTTAAAATTTCACTGAGATGAGGAATGGATAAAGTTTGACTTTTGCAGCTTCAGGGTGCAGAGATAGGGATGGATGCACCATTATTTTAAATCATTCTTGTTTTTGTTACAATAATAGATAGAAGTATTTCTTGCATTAAAGCGTTCTCTTAATTTATGACTTTGTATTCATAACTTATTATCAGATATTTTATCTCATTATTTACTCATAACATACTTTTGTGTATATTTTTAATTTATATTATTTATTTAAAACCTTAAATATATCACCTTTAAAGTTAAGGGTACATAGTGCGGACTTAATGCCATGCGGCATTCTCTGGTAGTCAACCCAGGGTGCAAAAGTCAATTGTAGGCAGGTGCGAAACATAATATTTATATAAAGTCTAGATATATTAAAAAATATATATTCATAGTACATATCAGTTGATTATGTGAAGTAATGACCTAGTGTTTAAGCATATCCTACTTCTTTATCTGGTGTAAATCTTCAGAGCAAGTTTTTCATGGGGATTAAATCCAGAACGATGGAAAATTGTCAAAGTTTTATTTATTCCTAAAGCTGGTAGAAAGAACTACGATTTACCAAAGTCCTTTAGACCTATATGCATATCTTCCTTTCTTCTTAAGACATTGGAAAAGGTTATAGATAGATATATTATTAGGGATGTAGCTCTCTACGCGGCCCATACATTTCAACCAGCATGCTTACCGCTCAGGCAAATCTACAGAAACAGCCCTGATCAGTGTTATTGACAGGGTCAAAAAAGCGCAAGCTTAAAACATTCTAAAACTATAATCCGGGCTTTTGATTGTAAATTCGTAAAAATAAATTACGCATTCTGGCAAGAGCCCTGACTGGACACTGTTGTCTTAAAAAGCACAAGTCCATCAGGTTTTATGTCAGGTGTCAGTGTCAGATTTTGTTCCTTAACGGAAGAAACGCCTCTGCACATCCTAACTGATTGTAGACCCTTAATGCGCAAACTTAACAATCATCTGGGAAACTATGTACTTCGCCCAGAAGAAGTAAAATTGTTCACCGCTAACCAACTAATTCTATTCATTGAAGACGTAGGCTTAGCAGTGAACTATAGCCATAGCAGCGATCACAATAAATCTTTTAGGTCGCAGTAATACTGGTCTCTCTCTCTAGATCTGCATAGCTGCTCACAAATAATAAAAAATAGTGTGTAAGCACTAATATGATCTGGGATTTTAACAATGGAAGTCACTAGCGTTAACTAATATTTTTAAAGAAGTTTGGTAGAAGAAGAAGTAAGAGAAAAACATTTATGGTGACTTTTTCTAACAATTATTAGTAATTTACGAAATCATCGCAAATAATATATATAATAAAGAAGAAAAAAACATGGAGTCGAAATGATAGCCTCTCCCTTTTCGAAGTCGTCTTTTGTAAGTGAAATATTGTTACGAGCTTGGGGTTCGAGACAATTAAAACTGCCAGTGAATTACCAAAATTGACACTTAATTACAGAACACTAATTACAACTAAAACCACTAATAACAAAATACAATTGTACTACAGATCACTTTAATTCGCAGTTGTATCCTTCGAAGTATTCGCTTGTATCCAATTCAATACTGACTCGGTCGCGGTCTATACCTGCCCATATAGGGCCTCAGATAGTTTCCAGACCTTCTGTAGAAACATCTAGAATGTTCGAGTACATATCGTTCGAAATTTCTAGAAGGATCTTGACTCTCCTAGTTCTGCTACTCGATACTAGAGGGCGCTAGTGGTAACTAGTGTTGCCATGTAAAACCATTAATAGTGGCGCGCAACAATATGAATGCTTCAATGAACACTAGAGCTTGAGACAGAGGGTTACATCAGGTGGCATTCTTCAGAATTGAGTCTTGTAACTCGGAACAGTGAAATACTAGGGCACTAATAATGTACTTCACTGTGAAACATGATATTGTTACGAGCATGGGTTCAAGACAATTAAAACTGCCGAGTGAATTAGCAAAATTGACACTAATTACCGAACACTAATTACAACTTAAACCACACTAATAAGAAAACACAATTGTACTACGGATCACTTTATTTCGCAGTTGAATCGCTTCGAAGTATTCGCTTGTATCGCCAATTCAACACTGACACGGTCGCCAGTCTATACCGGCCTTATATAGGGCCTCAGATAGTTTCCGGAATCTTCTACTGTAAAACATCTAGAATTCGTACAATTCTAGAAAGTTCATCCGGAAATTTCTAGAAGGATCTTGAATCTCCAAGTTCTGCTACTCGATACTGAGGGCGCTAGTTGTAACTAGTGTTGCCATGCACAAGCATTAATAGTGGCTCAACACTGCCCTCCTAAGACATGCTCGTCCCGGGCATTATCGAATATAATAACGCGCAGTCGATCCACATGGACGATCTTAGGGTACCTCTTGCACCTTTCTGTATCCGGTAGGTTACGTCATTGATCCTTGTCACAATCCGGTACGGTCCGTCCCATTTAGCTTGAAGCTTGGGATTTCCCTTTGCTGCGAACTGGATTGTGTAACCACACGTGAACCTTCGTCAAACCCTTTGTTGTTCATTTGCGGTCATACCGTGTTTCATCTTCTCATACGTTTGCTGGCCCGACTGTCTGACGTGCTCATAAATGTCATTCATTTTGTTTTGAAGTCATTTGCATAATCGGTTATACTGCGTGGGGCATCAGGTGGTATTCCGGTGATCAGGTCTGCAGGCAGCCGTAATACTCTCCAAAATTTGCTAAAGCTGGTGTCACTGATGTACTTTCGTGAAGCGCTTCGATATGACAACAAAACGGTTGTATGTGCCTGTCCCAGTCTCGTTGCCGTTTTCCACAACTTTGCTAGGTACCTCTCAATGTCTGATTAAATCTTTCTACCATTCCATCAGATTGTGGGTGGTAGAGAGTTGTTCTTGTTTTATAGTACCATAACTCGGCAAGTTTCCTGGAATATTTGAGACTCAAAATTCCTTCCTTGATGCTGTGAATCTCTAAAGGTACTCCAAAACGACAGAAGACTTCATGTACTAGTTTATCTGCAACTGTTGAAGCTTCTTGATTTGGAATGGCGAAGACTTCTGGCCATAGTGAAGTAATCCATCACAACCATGAAATACTTGTTACCACTTTCACTTTCCGGAAACGGCCCCGCAACGTCAACGGCTATCCTCTCCCATGGTGCACCAACATTGTACAATTTCAATGCACCTCTACTACGAGTTTGTGGTCCTTTACAGCCGCACAACTTGTACATTTGCGACACCAGTCCTCGACATCGTCGACAGTGGACCCAGTAAAACCGTTCTCGGATCTTCAGTAGAGTTCGTTTAACTCCCAAATGGTCTCTGAACAACCATTATGTACAGCTGTAGAACATCCGGTACTTTAGCTTTGGGGACAACCATTTGCAAATGACAACTGTCTCTGACCATTTTCCCATTTACGGCACAAGACTCCATCCTGAATCAGCAAGCTGTCCCATTGGGCCCAATAGCTTTTCGTGGTCGAACTCATCGCTGAAACGTCACTCCACTTGGGCTTAGGAGCACTGGCCTTCATCCATTCTAGAATCGGCTTGATGTCGAATCTTCCTGCTGTGCATGTCGTAGGCTGTCTTTCCACTCATTGTTGAGCTGGTCTGTCATAAGCATCCTCACAGATACCACTTCCTTACCCTCTTGCCTAGTACAATGCTTGCAATCTTCAGGACAAGGTCTTCTTGACAATGCATCTGCGTTGCCATGAGATTTCCCTGTGCTGGGCGGTGCTGATAGCCGCACTGCCCCGTCGAGATAGTTCACCTTCCGCTACAGTTCGCTTAGCGCTGGATCGAAGATGGCCCTTTCCCCACAGCCGTAGCACCTAGGGCTGTATCCTTTATTACAGTCGCGAACTGCAGCTGCTGCAACCTCCTGACGCGATGGGATCGATGATCCTGCCGTACGGCTTCCACCTCCAGTGCATGGGCTAACGCATCCTAAGCGTCTTGTGGTGCTCGAGCCTCACAGCAGCTCTGACTTCAAGGTCGCGGATGCCGTCGATGAATGTCTGCACTGGGTTCCCACACATGAGCGCAGGTACAGACTGGTATGCTTTTCGAACCAGCTTTTCCACCTCAAGGGCCCACTGCTGCAGTTTTCGTTGCTGCGTTGCACGCGATCTTCGAGCTGCGCACGAAGACGTGTTCAGGTGAGCGTCGCCATATCTCGCCTCCAATGCCTCAAGGAGCTGCTCGTAAGTCACTTCCTTACCGAGAGCTTCCAGAACAGTTAAGGCCTGGTCGCGCAGGCCTGGGGTGAGCAGTCATGGCTGTTTTATTCCAGCCGTTCGCCTTCGCGACAGCCTCGAACTGGATTTTGTAGGCCGACCAGGAAAGTCCCGTCGAACGGCGGCACTTTGAATCCACGTAGCGAAGGTGTTGTAGCTACCACGGGGCTGTAATTCCATCCCCAATTTTTGGTTCGTCCAGCGTTTTCTTCGTCAGCCATCACGTTGTTAACCCGATTGTTCACTTGGTTGATTCGGGTTTCAGCTTCCGACAGGCGGTTGTCATGTCGAGCAACTATCCTTCACCTCCTTATCTCTTTCCCGAAGGTAGCGTGAAGGTCCCTCATGAAGCATCTGCTCCTCCTGTCCCGCTGCAGCCGCTCTTCCAACCGACGGGCCTGTTCTTCCTGTCGGCGGGCCTGTTCCTCCTGTCGACGGGCCTGCTCCTGCAGCATCATCATCAGAGCACCTAAGTCAGGTGCTGCAAATGCAGGAGCTGCTGACGGGACCTCGGTGGTCGGCAGCTGGCCCTCCGACGGCTTGATGTTGTACCACCAAATCGTCTCTGGTCCGTCTCCTGTTGGCGTTGACTTCGGCACGGATACCCTCCGTGTCATCTTTAGGTAAAATCGGCATGATTAAATCCACTTCACCAATTGTTACGAGCTTGGGGTTCGAGACAATTAAAAACTGCCGAGTGAATTACCAAAATTGACACTTTAATTACAGAACACTAATTACAACTAAAAACCACACTAATAACAAAATACAATTGTACTACAGATCACTTTAATTCGCAGTTATCCTTCGAAGTATTCGCTTGTATCGCCAATTCAATACTGACTCGGTCGCGGTCTATACCTGCCTTATATAGGGCCTCAAATAGTTTCCAGAACCTTCACTGTAGAAACATCTAGAATGTTCGAGTACATATCGTTCGAAATTTCTAGAAGGATCTTGACTCTCCTAGTTCTGCTACTCGATACTAGAGGGCGCTAGTGGTAACTAGTGTTGCCATGTATAAACCATTAATAGTGGCGCAACAATGAATGCTTCAATGAACACTAGAGCTTGAGACAGAGGGTTACATCGGTATTCTTCAAATTGAGTCTTGTAACTCGGAACGAAGTGAAAATATAGGGCACTAATAATGTACTTCACTGTGAAACATGATATTGTTACGAGCATGGGTTCAAGACAATTAAAAACTGCCGAGTGAATTAGCAAAATTGACACTAATTACCGAACACTAATTACAACTTAAAACCACACAATAAGAAAACACAATTGTACTGGATCACTTTATTTCGCAGTTGAATCGCTTCGAAGTATTCCGCGCCAATTCAACACTGACACGGTACCAGTCTATACCGGCCTTATATGGCCTCAGATAGTTTCCGGAATCTACTGTAGAAACATCTAGAATTCGATAGTTCTAGAAAGTTCATCCATGGAAATTTCTAGAAGGATCTTGAATCTCAAGTTCTGCTACTCGATACTAGGGGCGCTAGTGGTAACTAGTGTTGCCATGCACCAAGCATTAATAGAGGCGCTCAACACTGCCCCCTCCTAAGACATGCTCGTCCCGAGCATTATCGGGCCCATAATAACGCGCCAGTCGATCCACATGGACGATCTTAGGAGTACCTCTTGTACCTTTTTGTATCCGGTAGGTTACGACATTGATCCTTGTCACAATCCGGTGCGGTCCGTCCCACTTAGCTTGAAGCTTAGGAGATTTCCCTTTGCTGCCAACTGGATTGTGCAACCACACTAGTGAACCTTCGTCGAACCCTTTGTTATTCATTTTGCGGTCATACCGGTTTTCATCTTTTCAGAAATTTGCTGGCCCGATTGTCTGTGCTCATAAATGTCATTCATTTTGTTCCGCAAGTCATTTGTATAATCGGTTATACCGTGGGACATCAGGTGGTATTCCGGTGATCAGGTCTGCAGGCAGTCGTTATTCTCTTCCAAAGTTTGCAAAGCTGGTGTCACTGATGTACTTTCGTGAACAGCGCTTCGTTATGACGAAAAACGGTCGTATGTGCTTGTCCCAGTCCGTTGCCGATTTTCCACAACTTTTGCTAGGTACCTCTTCAATGTCTGATTAAATCGTTCTACCATTCCATCAGTTAGTTGGTGGTAAGAAATTGTTCTTGCTTTATGAGTACCCATATCTCAAGTTTCCTGGAATATTTGAGACTCAAAATCCTTCCTTGATTGCTGTGAATCTCTAAAGGTACTCCAAAACGACTGCAGACTTCATGAACTAGTTTATCTGCAACTGTTGAAGCTTCTTCATTTGGAATGGCGAAGACTTCTGGCCCATAGTGAAGTAATCCATCACAACCATAAAACACTTTCCGGATACGGCCCCGCAACGTCAAGGGCTATCCTCTCCCATTTAATTACCGAACACTAATTACAACTTAAAACCACACTTATAACAAAACAGAATTGTACTACTGATCACTTTAGTTCTTATATCACTTTCAAGTATTCGCTTGTCATATTCAACACTGACTGGTCGCGGTCTATACCGGCCTTATATAGGGCCTCAGATAGTTTCCAGAACCTTCTACTCTAGAAACATCTAGAATGTTCGAGTACATATCGGTCCCGATTGACTAGGTGGCGATAGTTCTAGAAAGTTCTTCCATGGAAATTTCTAGAATGATCTTTACTCTCCTAGTTCTGCTACTCGATACTAGAGGGAGCTAGTGGCAACTAGTGTTGCCATGTACCAGGGATTAATAGTGGCGCTCAACAATATGTTTTGACAATATTTGTGGATGCATAATATTTAAGTAACTAATACACCGTGTAAATGAAGAGGCCTGTGCCCAGCTGTAGGACGTATTTAAAGTCTGTAACTTAACTTTCTTACACTATGTTATTAAATACTGTTTTGAAATTATTATTACTCCTTATGCAACTTCAGTCCACAACAATCCACAGCTGCATATGGGCCACCCACGTTGTAGTGATTTACCTTGATCGTCAAGTTTGCAAGAAGGATTATCAGGGAGCTGTGCTTACTATACCCAGGAACCTTCGCAGTACTATCATGACTGAAGACGACAGCCAAACCATCATCATCGTCAGGTCGCATTACTGAACGTTAGAGGTTTCCACCCCAAAAACCCCGTTACTGGTAGAGGAACACCATTGTCAAAAGAAACACAACTGGGTAAAACTGAGTTTTTACAAACTAAAGACAGGTTTTAAGTTTTAACTTTTATGAATAATTGATAAGTTGAATAATTTATATTATATATCTTTTCTCCATTTATACACCACGGGTTAAAATAACGTTAACAAAATAATAATATTTTTTTTTAAATGGAAAGTTTTGCGTTTTCTTTCTTTTCTCATTCTTTGACGTCAGGTCAGTTCAACTTCTCTTGTTAAATAATATGTTTATTTCGTTATATCAATGCACCGCGAAGAATAAATAATATATTAACTTTATTCTCTGAGCGCGGAAAAGATGAGCTAGTCATAATAAAATATTTATGATGTAAGTCCGGAGTAAGGAAGTTTCTTCTACAAATAAACGCTATAATGAGTTCGACAGCATTTGCAGTGTTCAAGAGTTTTGTGTGAAGTTTTAGGAACCGATACACTATCAAATTACTCTCCGCCTGACAGAATAAGTTTTTAACCGAGCCGAACTTACATTTCACCTACTGGTGAGTAGCTATTGCAGTCCACCCTTCAGCCCGGAACACAGCAGTGCAAGCTCTGTAATTTGGTGCCAGAGATATATAGGAGGGTGATATCTACCCAGACAGATCCCTTGGAAGAAAAGGAATTATACCTATCTAATGCTAATTATATTTTTATATTATTATCTAATGCTAATTATTATACTAATTATACCATTTAGTTGATTAATATGTTGCAAGACTTTAAAACGCTTATGAAGGGTTTCAATTTCTTTAGCTTATTCAAGAACCAATATAGAAATATAATTCAAATTAGGTATTAAAGATTGAAGATGGGCCAAATAAAGAGTGCCCTTATCCGACGAGCATGTGTACGAAAGTGTACATGGATGTAATGGAGGTGAGAAAGGTGTGTCATGATCGTGCCAAATGGAAGTCTGTAGCCTCTGCCTCTAACAGGCGTGAGCGTTTATGTACAATGTATGTATGTATTAAAATATTCAAAACGAAGTAAATGTACGCTGTAAAAGATTCCAACCTTACTAAGATACAAGACATTTTTCTTAAAATTTACTTTTATTTATCTATATAGTCTCCTAGTAACTCTACACTTCTCCCAGATGCTCCCGTCTCTCTAATCCGTTCAATTAGTACTCGGCGCTTTTCTCTGCAAAATAATTGTTCACGAAGGTGATTGCCTCCTCATTTGACAAAAATTTCTGTCCTCCGAGCGCAATTTTTAGATAAGGGATCAAAAAGAAGTCGCTTGGGACTAGATCTGGTGAGTAAGGCGGATGTTCAAGCAGTTCAAACCGTAATTCGTGGATTTTCGCCATGGCAACCACTGAGGTGTGAGACGGCGCGTTGTCATGATTAAACAGGATTTTCTTTTTCTGCAAATGTGGCCGTTTTACCGCAATTTCTGCCTTCAGTTTGTCAAGTAATGATGTGTAGTATGCTCCTGTAACGTTTTTTTTTCCTTTTCGAAGATAATCGATTAAGATAAATCCATTACTATCCCAAAAAACAACCGCCATCACTTTCCCAGCCGAAAAAACAGTTATTGCTTTATTTGGAGCCTGTTCCCCCTTTGCAGTCCACTGTTTTGACTATATTTTTGTTTCGGGCGTGTAATGGTGTATCCAAGTTTCATCTACAGTAATAATCGGTGCCAAGGCTCAGATTTATTGCGTCTAAACTGCGCCAGCAGAGCGTTGGAAATGCTCATCCGAACACGTTTTTGGTCTAACGTGAGCAAGCGTGCCACCCAACGCGCTGACAGCTTTCTCGTGTCTAAATCTTGATTTAGTATGTGTTCTTTGGACATTTTCATAGCCTCTGATATTTCATTCACTTTAATTCGGCGGTCGTCTAGCACCATTTGGTGAACTTTAGCAATGTTATCGTCAGTAGTTGCAGTTTTTGAACGTCCCGAACGTTCATCATCTCCCAAGCTCTCACGGCCACGTTAAAATTCAGCTGCCCAAAATTTCACCGTGGTAAATAGTGGTATAGAGTCCCCATGCATGGAGTCTAACTCATCTTTGATTTGCGTAGGCGTATTGCCTTTCAAAAACAAAAATTTAATGACAACTCGATACTCAATTTTTCCATTTTTACTAAAGCACTCACATCGACTCACTCAAACGACTGTCAAATAACAACTACGCGTCCAAAATGGCTGAAATTTTAGTGCGTAACTGTCAAAAGATGCACAACTACATTAATTAGCTTTTATTGACGAGTGCTACCATCTTCACGTTGAGGTCGGAAACTTTTCAGACCACCCTGGTATATTTAACTAAAAATGATTAAGTAGGGGACAGACAATTATTAAGGCGTTTTATGATCTCATTAATTTGTATGTAAATTACACAGATATATAATCCTTAATGAATAATAATAACAATTCTATAATTAAAAAGTATAATGTAATATAAATATAATATATATATTACTAATATGAAATATCTGCAGTGCCCTTGCAGAGTTCTTGTTTGAACTATTTTTATAATTTAGACTTATTATACATAAATCTGAATATATCGTCTTCAATTCGTCATGTATGGGTATCATAAATGAAATGAAATATAAAATAAGAAGAATAGCGAACTAATAAATTGAATTGAATGTAGATACAGCGTAACATCATCATCATTATTACAGCTCTTCACAAGTCCACTGATATACATAGGCCTACGTATAGTAAAATATAATCTCCATTTGATATCGTATTAACTCAAAAACAATCAACTGCTAACGTACAAAGGCAAAAATATCGTTTTGAGAGATTTTGTTAGAACTTACAACGCTCCGCAGAGCAAAATTGAAAAAATGACGTATTATCGAAAGACGAAGTTCTAGTCGCTTTTAATGATTTGGAAGTCGACCGGAATGACCCCATAGTTATTATTATTATTCATTTTATAATAACTCATGCTTTAAAGGATAATGATAGAAGATCGACCAATTGGATGCACGCCAAGCGTATTAGGCAAGTATAAGCAAATTACTGTTGGCAAAGTCGGCACTCTGCCCACTACCATTTCCTGTCTATACATAGCATAGCTCTAACTTAATTGTGACGAAACTAAACATGCTGTAAGCTTGGTAATGATTTTTATCTGAAACATAACAAAATAATTCTTTTCCATTTTTTAGTGATATCTATAGAAGATACGTTTGGATTGGACAGGCCAATTTGTTACGAGCTACAAGCTATTATGGTCTCTTATAAAGAAAATTACTTTCTCTTGCTTACGATCATTGGACTATGGATTTTATTATGTACTAGCCTGTGCTTAGTGATACTCTTTTTTTGTCAGAAAACTTTTATTGTAGTGGAAATATGTCCGACAACGGCTCGGTAATATGAGGCACCGATAGAAGCAAAGCGTGCACAGCATCATGCTGAGTCGGATGCCTTTTCTCTGATGCAACCTAATGTATTTGTGTATATTGTTTAATTTTTCTGTTTGCTTTGTAGTTGTAATTTCTATATCATTCATTCTATAATATATATAAATTGTGGAGCCAAAATAACTTTCCACAAGAACCTCATATCCATACATAAATTAGAAGGAAGGTTTCTCTTATTACCTTACCTCCTTACTTTTCGTCGTTTTGGTTTTTTTTTGGAAATAATTATCTGCTGAAAGTAATCAATTTTTTTAATTGTACACGGTTCTTAATTATAAATTGTATTGAGTTTTTATTTATGTATATGCTTTTAATTGTAAAATTATTATTGTGTGTGGCAATCAATATTTTATTATTATTTTACTTAATTTTAAATAAGTCAAAATATATTTATGCATGTCCTTTTAAAGATTATAATATCAATTAGGCGTCGTTCATGTTATAGAGCGACAAAATTCGTTTATTCACAAAATACAAAAGGTGAAATCCTGAGGGAAATCAAGGGCTGTTTCAGTACAAACAATATGTCTCTTTGATCTGTTATACGCTGCAAAGTCATACAAATTCGTTGAGTGGTTATTTTCAAAATTATAGTACCTATAAAAAAATTATATTAATTAAACTCTAAATTCCATTCATCTTACTCAATGGTTGGCCGTCAATTACCATGCGTTTTACAAGGAATTTACTCCCACGCATGACCACATTATGGGATTTCTCTGGCCAGCGGTTTTCCGGATCAAAAGGAAATATGGACCTTCAGAAAAGAACACTTCTCGTTTTTAAAAGTTCTTCTGGTGTTGCAGTTGTTTTCGGAAGACGTTGATTACTTACCATCCGGTATTTCACCTACATAAGTTAATAATGCTTCCTCTTCTATACAAAATTACATAAGCGATTTAGCAGTCCAATTAAGAAAAATTTTAATGCTGGATCATAATTTATTTTCCACGGTTGTAGGTTTCATTACTGATTGTTCTTTTTCTAACACTTCTTTATTTTTGTTCAAAATGTATTCTTATCATTTCTTTATTAGTACACATTTATTTACTAATACTATAAGAATACTACTGGCGCTATTAACATTATCACACCGTTAACTACTTCAAGTAAGCTTACAATTTTTATGTTAGGAATGGTTCATTACAGCAGTCGAATAGCGAATTAGCGAAAATTATTGAAAATTATAAAGTGATTTATAAGCTTTATTATTAAGCCTGGTATATTAATCCATACGAACGAAAGTTACAACACCAGCAAGAAAATTTATGGAGATAAATTTTGCTGCTATAGCATATTATTTGGACGCGTAGTTTAAGAGATGAAAAATTAAAATAATTCAACACTTGGCGCGGCGCGCGACGACCATAAGCCCTAGCCTGCTAAACGAAAGTAACCATCAGTGAACGCCGGTGCGCTAGGTGTCATAGCATATAGGCGTAAGCGAGGTCTCCACGTGCCATTACATTTACCACGTGCTCGGTGAAGGAAAACATCGTAAGGAAATCTGCATGTCTGACAAATAAAAAGATTTCGAAGACATGTGAAGTCCACCAACACGCATTGGGGCAACGCGGTGGACACTTCCTTGCTCTAAAATGCTCTCAGTGGGAGAACGCTTATGCCCAGCAATGGGACGTATTAGTAAAGTCCAACAGTTTCCGGCCTACCTACATTAGATTAATCAAAGATACAAAACTTTAAAAGATACAAAACGGTGGATTTTAAAGAACATAACACAACAGTAACAGGCGATTACTATGCTTCCTTGTACATCAATTGCAATATGCTATTAAAGAAAAACATAGTGAGAAATTGTCGCAAGGAGGGTTGTTGCTTCATGACAATGCTCCGGTCCACACATCGGGTTTTTCAAGGCACATATGGGTATTTTAATTTTTGGTATTTCCATATTTGATACAAAAATTCCGTCATTTATACTTCTTGCATGTATATCGTTGTATATCTGTCTTTTTAAGATGTTATATCATGAAACACATTTCAGATATTATCTAAGTAAATATTTTATTAAAGTTCTCTGTGATTTCTGTAGATAACTCCAAAAATGTTATAAACTATATGTAAATCTATGACTTATATTGATTACAATTATTTAATTTTTGATTGTTTTTTTTTTTGTTTGAAAAATACTTCTTAGCATTTGCTTCCAGCCCTAGTGGGGAAAAGTTTTATTATAACAGTGTAATTTGTCCCACCAAGAAACGATTAGTAGGGAAAGTATTTTAAAGAGTCCTTTGTCCCACCGTGGAAATTTGGTGGGAAAAGTGGAAAACCGCCTGGGCTATGTTCAGTACGGCAACTTATGACATTTGGACGTTAAACATTTCAGTCCTCCCGTGACTATAGGGATTGCAAAGCGCCCGAAAATTTGAGAATTAATAAGTTAAAAATCGACGCGATTATTCAACAAAATTATTCAGTGAGAGTTATCACATATTGTAGGGCAAATTGCAGATTACTTTAAGGGTTAACATTTATAAAATTGAGCTTAACTTCCAAAAGTTTTAGAAGCACTAATAAATAATTATTTTAAAAACCTACCTCATTATGAAGATTAGGAAGAGGGTATTATAATTTAATATTCTCTTTATAAAAAGTGTACTGGTGCAAATCGAAAATGGTGTTTAATTTTTCATTTTTATCTCTTCTTACTTCTTTGGATCAACTTTTTATGTACCTTTTAAAATCCTTTTTTTCAAACTCTTTGATAAATATTCTTAATTAATCTCTAATAAATATTTCTCAAAAAATAAAAATCTCTTAATTATTCTCTTTGAATATTCGTTTAAATTTCGTTCTTTGTGAAAATAATACTAAGCCCTCTAGGTTTATTTGATTAGTATCTGTTTTATTTGTAATTTCAAATTAAAGGATATATAATAAAAGGTTGTTCATTGAAGTTTTCGATGAAAAATATGATACTTTTCGAAATACCTTTGAATAACTCTAATTGGTTTTAGTAACTGATAATACTAAAACAAAAGAAGTCTTCTATAGGGCGATGTACAAAATGTTTTAAAATGTCACAGGTCATAACCACATTCTTCTATGAGTAATTTAGAGAAATATTAAGAATTTTTAAAGGCTTTAATTTTGCTTTTAATAACTATCTATTTCAAATTTAAATTAAGATTGCACTTTGCACATATATGACTTACTATTTTCTTATTGATACCTAGTAACGCTCCGCGTGTCAACGGTAACCACGGATCCTGGTGAGACGTACTGGAAAAGAGCTCTCCTAGTTAGCATTGGTATCAGTGGAGTTGAGAGAAGATTCAGAGTTGAAGGGCCTAGTTTTATTCGGTGCAATGGTCCAAAAAAGGTGTTATGCGGGAAGAAAGGAGAGTTCCTATTCAGATTGGAAACCGTGGGATAGCCAGCTGGCCTCATCACGGTCCTCTTGTTTTTAAACAGGAGTATTAATAGTGCTTATTACACGAATTATTGCTTTACACATTGTAGAGAGTCGTGATAGATCAGAGGCTTAGTGCTCGAGCAACACGGGGTTTGATCTTTTTTTTTTTTATAGATGAAGGGTGACAAGCGAGCACACAGTCCACCTGACGGTAAGTGGATATATGCTGCGGCCCATAAACATCTACACATATCCTAAAGATTCAAAATGTAGATGCGTTGCCACCACTGAGGACTATGATGGAATGACTCGTTACCAGTAAAAAGGGTCTCGGATTCTCTACACTCACCATGCGAAACACAGCAACATTAAGCTGCTATTTGATGCTGGTATTCTGTGAGAGCGTGGTCTTACCCCGATCTAACCGACCCATTTGTGCTGCATACATATTATAGCAGCTTCACTTACCACTATGAAAATTATGTCTGGCTGGACGTCGGCACAAGTTAAATTGCTAGTTACAATTTGAAGTGTTGATTTACCACGTTTTCGGTGTTTTTTTTAACTTTTTTAAGCCAGTGCATGACTATTGTCCCTATTAGGTCCCATTTAGGATATGCAGACTTCCCGGAACGTTGGTGTTTCACATTTAACCGTCTAGGATATGATGACAAACTATCTGTGTGTAGACGGCCCCCGCCATTACATTAGATTTGATAAACCACAAATTCTCGCGAAAGAACATCGACTCCTGCGAAGGATGATACGTGAGGCTATTGAAATTAAAAAACATCCTTTTTTCAATAGAGAGGGAGGCTGGGTACTACCACCTGCTTGGGATCCTGTAACTAATAAATTAAAACTAAACCCAACATACCACTGCAAGACTTCAAGACACAGTAAGTTCATTCTGCGTAGATCGGACCAAAATTAATAATTAAAAATCTGAAGGTACAGGTTAACACAGGACGTCAATCACCTCAGTCCCCGTGACCATGGGTGCTGTAAAGCACCCGAAACGTCGAATTTAATAAAATTATTTAATTAAACGCGATAAAATTCGTAAAAATAGTTTTATTCAATGTGTAGTGTTTGCGTAAATATAAAAAATCATTAAGACTGATGCTGACAAATTAGTGAACTCCTTTCCTGTACGCATAAAGAAAGACGTAGCAAACCAATTGGTTTGAATGTGTAAGTTGACAAGAAAGGGTGAATAGGAGAATAGGCGATTGTCTGGTTGTTCGATGGTGGAAGGGAGCAGGAGGAATTAAGTAATGTTCCTACGAACAATATCAAAATATTGTATCTGGATACTTTGCACCTGTGCTTGAGACTGGTATGATTGGCTAAACCAGATTCAAATCACCGATAAGTCTCTTGTTACATCTTTACATTGAGCCGAAAACCACTAGGTGACATTTTGCACGCTAAGCAAGTTACATGCATGGCCGGATTTGAGCTTTATATAGTGTATGTAGCTTTTTTGCTACGTGGTAGAGCTACGCTGCAGCTGTATCATGGTTGTAGTACGAATGGGTCGACTCGACCAGGATAGGATCACGTTCCTAATTTATTACACCAATCAATCTGCTGCCAATGAACTCAGAGAGGTCCACCATGTGCAGGTGAGGCTGTTATTTTGGAGAAAATGTTTGTATAATCTCCAGTTTACTAACCTTTTAATTATATTTTATAATTTACAGATTAAAAATAGCGATTTTTATTATTCATTTATCAAAAGTTGAGACAGACAAGTAAATTTTTAATAACAGAGAAGAAAAATAAAGGAATCATACCCTATAATATGATTCTATAGGGTTCTATTCGCGGTTTTAATATGATGGCATATGGTTCCATCATAACTTTCAATAAGTATTACAACTTCTCTTCTTTTCTCACCCATCATGTATAAAATCTTGGCTTAATTTAAAGACATAAATCCCACTTCTGGACACAGGCCGTCTCTTATTTTTAATAGGGTTTTAGGACAATGAAGTATACCCCGCACTACCCCATCTACATTAGCGGACTTCACATGTCTTCGAAGTATTTATTTAAATTTCTCAGATATACGTTTTACCTCATGATGTGTTTCCTCACCACATAACACGTAGCTTAATTGGTGTCGGCGGAGATTGAATCCAGCTTGCATTTACGGTGAGCGTTTAGCCCCTGATCTACCACGGCATAGAATTCTTACTATTGTTTTGGCTTACTTTTACATAATTATGTATAGAAATAATTAATCTTAATAACGTCAATTAGCCGAGGAAGTAATTAAAAGAAGTTTACTAAAAGACTGATTCCTCTAAATTCGTCTACGAATTTTCTTTCCACTCAACAATTTACAATTCCATTTTATTAAATCTACTTAGATAGATGTGTTTTCTTTGTCAGGATGGGTAAAGATTTTTTAGTTATAACCCTTTCTATGTTGCTAGGGCCTATCATTTTGACTCGCGACATTCGTGATTTAGAATAAAGAAATAACAAGCTCCTAATCTCAAGAAGGTCATTTTGAAAATATATATGTTTATTTATATTTCTGCTTCTATTAATCCCCCGAATTCCCCAAAGCTTTTAAAGTAAGGTTATAAAGTAATTGATAACAGACATTCAACTTTCATCACAATTCCATGTGCTCCAGTAACGTTTTTTAAACCTGTATATATAATATATATTAAAAATTTCTTCTAAAGAATTATAAAGTTCATAACTCCACAACTATTCGTTTTAACTTTTTTCCTTTTCAATGGTTTTGAATATCAAAGGAATACATTCGAAATTTTTATTCACATTCGAACTCGTTACGTATTCTTCTTTTTCTTTGATTCTGTTTCTTTCGGATATTCAAATGGGTATTTGAAATTCTAGTAGCTATATCACTAAGGGCTTAGATATTAATAAATTACAATAGTTTATAAAAAAAGTTTTTCATGTAGAATAAGGGTACAACAACGGATATTTCCTGGATAACAGAAAGGGACAAGCACACAGACCGCACCCTTGCAAGGACACCAAGTTTCCTTGTGGCTACTTTGGCTCTGGACTCAATGAACCGCCCATAGTTGAGGTTCAGAGAAAATTCAACCTATAACAACTGAAGGCGGTCAGTGTACTCCAACGATACATTCCGGAAAGTGGGAGCCAGGGTGAGCTGGCTCCTTTTAGCAGTGAAAACACACGCTTGTGTTTTGGAGGCATTGAATCTCACGATATTGGATCCCCCCATTCGGAGTCTGCCTGTATTGTGAGATTTAAACGCTCAACCGTAGCTTCTGTTTCATACTGAATTTGATCCCGACTGGCCCGGGCACTTGGTTGGTATCAGGGAGTTGGTATAAAGTGACCTGTGAGAAAGGGAAAGGGTGTACGTAGGTTGTTGGAAAATACACACGACATATATAATTATATAATCAATAAATACATACATAAGATAATAAATAAATACATTTTAAATACAAAAATAGACATACATATACGAGGCAGAAAGGATTAAACAAGTAAGTGAAGTCAAAGCCTTAACGTAAGGAAAATGAGTAGGTAGTAAGTTTTAGAGAAATGACTATTTAAGGAGAAAGAAGTGTGCTTGACAAGTTTTTAAACTTTTCAATAGACTTCAATGTTAATGTGTAGGGAGTTCCAGAGTCTAACAGCTTCAATAGAAAAGGATTTAGAATAGAAGTAAGTGTTATGAGATGGAATTTTAGGGGTGAAGGTTTTAGGATTTTTAGGAAGAGAGCGACAGTGAGTGTCACCAAGAAACTCAAACCGCTCTTTAAGGTAAGTAGGGTAAGTGGTATTGAATAGAATACAGTTTAAAAGAGAAAGAAAGTGAGTATTCCTGCGAAGACGGATCGGAAGCCACTTGAGTTTTTCGCGATATTCGGAGATATGGTCATATTTTTGAAGTCCAAATATGAACCGTATGCAAAGGTTCTGAATGCGCTCAAGTTTATTAAGCAACTCCTCATTTAAATTGAGATAACACGTGTCAGCATAATCGAGACTCGGTAAAAGAAGTGATTGTGCTCGGTAAAAGAATTTTGGTAGGTATGGGTAGGAAATTGCTTAATCTACGGAGAGATCCGACCGACGCAAACACCCTCCTACTCACCCCGCTTACCTGCGGAGCCCAAGATAAAAATTTGTCAAAAGTAACACCTAAATTTTTAACGGTGTCACTATATGGCAGGTGTCCAATCAAAACAATACCAGGTAGGGAAGAAAAATCTATAAAAGTAACCAATTTTTGACTGCTTATAATTATTGCTGGTTTTGATAGATTTACTTTAAGACCAGTATGACTTACTCCAATCCAAATTAGGTCAAAATCATTGTTTAATTAGCCTATAGTATTGGGTAAATCCATCAATTTGTATGCACATATACTTGAAGATCATCTGCATACAGGTGGTAGCGAGAAGATAATTGGAGCGTGATTGAACTATGAAGATTGAAAGAGGAGAGGACAACACGCTACCTTGCGGTACACCGGCATTAATCATGCACCAGTTGGAGAACGATTCGTCTACACGTGTGCGTTGCCGGCGATCAAACAAGTAACTATGAAACAAGTCAATCACTTCAGGAGATATGTTAAGAGAAGCTAAGATAGCTAACAGTAGATCGAAATCCACATTGTTAAATGCATTGCTAAAGTCAAGTAAGGTCAACACTGTTACGTGCTGTTTATCCATACTAAGACGAATATCCTCTGTAATCTTGACTAAGGCAGTAGTTGTACTATGACCAGCACGGAAACCGGATTGGAAAGAATTGAAGAGACTCCACCTAGTAGCTAGAGGCTCAATTGTCGATGAACTATATGCTCAAAAACTTTTGCAAGGAATGGAATTATGGATATGGGGCGGTAGTCAGAGAAACTGGAGGGATTTGCTTTTTTGGGTATAGGAGTAATCTGGGTTTTTTTTTCAGGAAGAGGGAAAATTTCCGGACGAAATGGAATAATTAAAGATGGATCTTTTAACAGTGGTCAAGATATCGATAATAGGAATAATCATTTTACGACTAATGCGGTCTGTACCAATGGCATCAGAATTGACCTCAACAATGCTTTCCTTAACATCACTATCAGTGATTTGACTAAAAATAAAAGCAGGATTGTCAGATTTGGGTAAAGCTGATTCGAGTTTTAGTTTGTATTTTTGTAACATTATCTATGGCACAAGAAGAAGAGAAATGCTGATTTAGCTGGTTTAAGTCAATATTTTTGGGGCTACTATTTTAACTCGCTTTCCCAACTCCAAGAGACTTAAGAAATTTCCATAATCTGCCGAAATCATCTTCATCGAGTATAGATTTATGAATATAGCGTCGTTGTTTATCTCTACATAACCTGTTGCGAATATTCGGAATCAACCTGTTGATTCCGAATATTTTTATATTTATCTCTATTGGTATCAGAGTTATCAGTTATGCCTAGCTTTAGCAAGATTTTTCTTTTGCTGCAAATTTTTGATCTCCTGAGTAAGTCAGGGAGTGGGCAAATGCTTAATGCGGACCGGCCGAATTGGAGCATGAACGTCGTAGAGTTGTGTTAAAAGAGAATTAAAGCTATTGACCCTTTCGTCAATATTAGCTCCAGTAAGAACAACATTCCAGTCGATCATCGCAGCATCATATCTTAGACGATCTAAATCCATACCATCAAAATTACGCAGCAGAAGGATTCGATTTAGGTTTAGGTGAACGTAATTTGTGATAAGTAAATCAAGTCGTGATATGAAAATGCATCAGCAGGACACTGACCATGGTTATCAACATGATCAATGGAAGAAACAAGAATAAGGTCCAGAAGATATGGTGGAACAATTTGGAAAAATGTTAGTAGCAGAAAGAGGGAGAATATGTAAGTTAGCTGCTTTAGCTATAGATTTCAATCGAAAGAAGCGCGAGTCGCTTTTAGAAGACACGTGTTAAAATCACCCATGATGATAGAGTGCTGATACAGTGGAATATATTTGTCTAAGAGGCTTTCAAACGGTAGAAAAGTAGTCAACTGTAAGGCTAGGATTGTAAACACGCCAAGTAGTAGCGGAACCAGAAAAAACTTCGTTATTTAAATGTTCAGCTCCTGAAGTGCCCTGGTCAGTTGACATACTTATTTGTAAATGGTAAGTGTGAGCGAAGGTAGATAGTAACATCTCCACCAACAGTAATACGATCATTCCTTATTAGTTGAAAGCCTGGAAGAGCATATGATGGAGGAGGACAAACAAAGGCGTAAGCCAAGATTCGGATATCAAAACATGTAT
Source organism: Parnassius orleans (assembly GCA_029286625.1). Classification (NCBI taxonomy): domain Eukaryota; kingdom Metazoa; phylum Arthropoda; class Insecta; order Lepidoptera; family Papilionidae; genus Parnassius; species Parnassius orleans. Next base: position 105,149 of record JAGSMP010000780.1, read on the forward strand.
GGTTTTGTTATCAAATGAAGAGAGCATGTCTGGATAATGTGCTGAATACTCTGGGAATTAATATTGTAATGTTGGGACAATGCAATAAATTAAGACTCACTGATGCAGTTTAATAACTCTCTTTATTAATTTGGAGCAGACTTATATATAGTAATTGTGACGTAGGTACATAGGTAGGGGGTAGGGTTTGTGTTACGTGGTTCCAGGTAGAGCCACATGAATGGTGTCTTCTATAAATATAATATGATATTACTGAACTAAATAGATATTATTTCTACTCCTTCCTTATACGGAGTCCACGTTGAGTGATGATATCATTTAATATTCCAGTTATATTGCTTTGTCATAGTACCTACACCACATCTCCTTCCCTATTTAAAAAAAAATTCTGTTAATTTTTAAATTTTTAAACATATGACACTATATAAAACTAAATATTTTCTTAAAACTATTCATCATTTTTAAAATGTAATTATTATTACTCCTTATATATGTCTTATACTTAATTTATGTAATGATAAGTTAATTATAAGTTCTCTATTATTAACTTAACTCTAATATACTTATTATAGTCACTTATCATAGTTAGTTATAGTCGTGGGGCTAAGCTACACCTCCCACCGACAAAAATAAAAAAAATTAAACAATTTTTTTTTTATATTGTAAGGTACGTTCTAATTACGTATAATCCTATGCATAATAATTGCTCAGTCACATTAAAATTAGTATGATATATTATGCACATTCAACATACGTATTCGACATAATTAGGTGAACATTAAAGATAAAGATAAAGATAAAGAAGATAAAGATATTTATTTTGTAAAACAGAGTAAAAATATAAAGGTGTTAAAAAAAAACTTAAAACGAGCTACATGTTTTGCCATTTATGGCGTACAAAATTATACTCATATTTCATTAGTTATATAAGATTAAAACTAACCCTACCGACCTAATTCTAGATGTGCAATTTCAATGGCATCTCCTAAGATTACATTAGAGAAATGTCACAATTCAATATTCAGCTTAAAAATCAATCATTTAAGAAATCAGACAAGCTGTAATAACATTTGGCTATCAGATATTTTTAGATGTAGCTTAAAAGTGTAGTAGGCATTTGTTTGATGGTTTTGGGGATTTTATTATATATTATTGGCGCCAGACAGAAAATACTTTCCATCAATGCTGTTCTTGATCTAATTGCGCATAACCTGTTATTATCGGCGATTGCAATTGTAACGTCTGATAGTTTGTTAAACAATTTAGGGTTACTGTGAACGAAGTTTGCTATTTCATATATAATAGGAGGCAAGCTTAAAATTTTGTACTCAATAAAATATGATCTGCAGCTATCAGTAATTTTAAGACCAAACATAGCCCTGATGCACCTTTTTGGGACTTAAATATAATTTCCTTATTAGTAGAATTTCCCAGAATATGATGCCAAACCTCAAGATGGAATCAACAATGCCGTGGTAAGCCGTGAGTAGCGCATCGGTATTTACGGCGATGCAAGTTTATAGAGCACATAAGCAGAAGAACTAACTCTCTTGTTTAGTTCTTCTGTGTGCCTTTCAGTTCAGACTTTATCAATAGTTACACCTAGAAATTTTGTTGTGTCTACTTGGTTGATTTCTGTCCCTGGTAATTAACGTTAATATTTGGCGATGCTAAGCGTTGACGGAAGTAATAATTTTGTTTTTTGGAGATTTATTTTAAATTATTATTATTTAACCAGTTGATTATTAAATTGATTGTATATTTATGTCAGTTTCAAATGTATCCTTATTGATAGAGCTTATTACTGTACTGTCATCGGCAAAGAGCGATATTGGATGTTTTGTTATTCTTGGTAAATCATTTATGAGATGATGAACAACAAGGCCCAAATACACCCTTTGTGGGACACCATATTTAAGTATTTGTTTGTTTGATTTGTATGTTTCTTTTGGTGTTAATGTTTATTCTAGAAATTTGCATATTGTACGATTTTTAATATAGGATCCATGAGATTTAATACGTTTCCTCTGATGTTACAGGGTTTAATTTACTGAGTAGGATGTCATGGTCAACATAATCGAAAGCCTGAGTCATGTCGCAGTAGATCGCGCATACCGGTTTCTTTTTGTCAACATTCATCATTACCTATTTAAAAATCAAAATGGCCATATTTATGGTTTATTTTGAACTTTTGGTCTCTGTAAGAATGTTTAATCTTTAAATTTCAAATATATATATTTTCAAAACTTTTGATAGTATTGAACAAGTAATGGGTCTATAACAGTTCATACTTGTTTGTCATCTTTTAAACAATGGCTTAACAATTGAAGTTTTAAACTTTCCGGATAAGTTCCTGTGCTTATACAAATATTCAAATGTGGCTAAGATGATCACTAATATAATAAGCAACATACTTTATAATTTTAGTGAGATCCCATCATGTCCTACACTTGTGGTATTTCTTAGTGATCTTATGATTTTAAGTATATCATATGGTGTACTCGTGCCATAAACATGACTTAGTTGACTTGACAATATTTGGAGTTTTGCTTCAAATCCTGACATTGGTTTTATTTTATCTATAAAAATTTGTTAAAGGCATTCGTGACTCCTGTAGACTAGTTAAAGTTATATACCACTTTTATGGAAGTGATCATATGTTTGGCATATTATTTTTGATCTATTTATTATTGCTCCAAGTAGCTTTAGATTTATTAACCGCTGTTTTTATTTTATGGTTGTTTTGAACTCGTTGTGTTAGTTGAATAATTTTTTTATAAAGCTTGGCATATTTTTAAATTTTATTTTGTTTTTTTCTATTTCGGTTTAACCTATAGTTCCATTAGCTCTCTTTTTTTTTTGCTGCAAATTTTATTCCACGTGTTAGCCATTGCAATTTTTCTTTAGTTCTAATAGTAATTTTTTTAAAAGGAAAACATAAATTATAAAGGAGTGTAAAGTATCTAGAAACGCAATAGGCTAATGTTTTGATTATCAGTATTATAGATTTAGAGAAAGATAAACACTGTAAATATGCTTTAAATTTTTGCATGTTTTCTTGACTATAGTCACGTCTATTTATTGCCATAGTTAATTAACATCTGCGAATGTTATTTGGTCGACACATTATTGTAACACTTAGATATTGAGTTATTTAGTCACTTATTAAGTAACTTATTCAGACAATGGATCCAGAATGGGATTCCTAGAATATGTTAAATTTATCAGATCACACCGGCAATTATTATCTATTCCTTTAAAACGAAGGCAAAATGTAAAATTCTTTACATACCGAAAAGACTACTCTAAAGACAATATTCATAAATTCAAGAAATGCTTGAAAACATTTTTCTCAGAGGTAATCTCAGAACAAGTTAATGTAAACATAGCTTACAACAGCTTTATAGATACATATAAATTATTCTTTGACTTGTGTTTCTAAAATTAGAATAAAATGACACAAAACAAAAGAACAGATGGCTACACAAAAGGTATAAAGGTATCCAGTAAAGTAAAAATATACTTATATAAAGAATATAAATACGAAGGAGAAAAAATCTTAAGACTAAGTACTTAAAATATGCGTCAATACTGAAGACTTGTACAAAATGTTCGATAAAAAAGCAAATCAGCGATTAATAGAAAATAATAACAAAGCTAAGGCTACTTGGTCTCTAATAAAAACTATTCTGGTAATAATATTATACAAAGAATATATACCAAAGATTGTCGTCAATGATAAAACAATAACAAATAAAAAAACTAATCGCTACTTACTTTAACAATCATTTTATAGACTCTGTGTCAAACACTAAAGGATCGCATTCTAATAATATAGACGATTACGTAGATCATAACACTAAAACATTTTTTTTTCAACCGGCTACATATCATGAAGTATTTAATGAGGTCAAATTATTAAAAAACACATCCTCTGTCGGTCCCGATGAAATCTCAACCAAAATAATAAAAGAAAGCGCAGTATACATAACAGCCCCTCTTACACATGCAATAAACTTATCTTTGGTTACTGGTGAATTTCCGCAAAGACTAAAGAATACTATAATTAAACCATTGTACAAAAAGGGTGAAATATATAACATGAAAAACTACAGACCAGTTGCACTAATCCCAATTTTCGCAAAATTATTTGAAATAATTGTGTATAAAAGGGTTATTAATTTTTTGGATAAATATAATATTATTGCTAATGAGCAAAATGGTTTTCGTAGAAATAGATCCACAAACCTAGCCATATATCATCTTATGAAAACAATACACGAGTCATTAGACAGAAGAATACACATTTCGGCGATATTTACTGATATGTCAAGGGCTTTTGACTGTGTTAATCCTAAAATACTATTAGATATAATAGAGAGGTGTGGAATTCGAGGAGTGGCTCTTGATTGGTTTAAGTCATACATTTCGCATAGGAAACAAGCCACATAACTAAATAACTTTTGTTATAATACAAAAATAGTGACAGTTAATAGATCCAAGTTTAGAGAAATAAGCCGCGGTGTTCCACAGGGGACTGTATTAGGACCCCTTCTTTTCTTGTTGTATATAAACGACCTTCCAAAACATATTCAAAATCCAACGATATTATTCGCAGATGACTGCACCACACTCGTCAAGTGTGCTTCCAGAAATTTATATCAATCAGATGTTAGCATTACACTCGGGAAAATTGTGGAACGGTTAAACCGTAACCAATTAAGTATTAATTTGTCAAAAACTGTTATACAGTTTTATTCCAAATTTCAAAAACCGTTACCATTAAATATAGAACATGAGTCAGAAATAATACAGGAGGTGCATTCAAAAAAATTCTTGGGCTTAACTGTTGACACTCATTGTAGCTGGGAAACACATTTAAATGAACTTTGTGCCAAGCTTTCAAAATACGTCTACTCTTTGAGAAGAATAATTTCTAACACCTCTGTTAAAGCAGGATTGATGACATACCATGGATATATACAATCAGTTTTAGAGTATGGTATAATTTTCTGGGGCAACGCCCCAAATATCGGCAGGGTATTTAAAATGTCAAAAAAGTGCATTAGAGCTATGTGCGGGGCTCCTCAGAGTGACTCTTGTAGGCCACTTTTTAAGAAACTGGGCATTTTGCCACTACCCTGTTTATACATTAAAGAGGTATCTTTATTTGTACGGAAATATGAATACTTATTTGAAAAATCTAAAAATCCCAAGAAGCCTTATAAAATAACAAGTTAATTTTATCCGAAAACAGTACAATATAATAAAAGCATTTACTCTAATGCCATTAAAATTTACAATAATATTCCTGACTCTTTTAAAAATATGAACAAAAAATATACGAACACGTGGTTATTAGATAAATGCTTCTAGAGCTTACAAGAATTTATAGAAAACAAAGATTAAATAAAGTGATGATATTTAGTGTTTTGATTTATTATTTAATTATTCCGACAAATTATTGAGTACTAAGACAAAATTATAATGAAAAAGTTAAATAAAGTATTTTTAGTAGTAAGTAAAGTATTTTTAGTATAGAAAACTGACATCATATATTGTAATAATAATTTAAAAAAATACGATGACATTAATGAATTAATCTATATATTATATTTGATAAAGATATTTATCAAATATAATTATCGATTATTTGATAAATATAATTAAGACTTAATATATAAGTACACTTGAAATAGGTAGAATATGGAGCACAAATGTACATAACATAATCTTAAGATCTTATTTAATTTTACCTGTAGTCATGCAATAAATATTTTTGATTTTGATTTTGATTTGACACTGCATCGCAAGTAGTACCACTTTCCTTTGTATATTTTTACATTTATATTTATAATTGCATACTTTATACTTCATTTATTTATACCTTTATATTTGATTAATCGTTACTTATGATCCACGCAAAGTTATATGTATATATATACTCTACAATTTTTTCAGAAAATGATGACTTATAAAAGTTAAAAATATGATTTGAAGGTTCAATAAATGTAACACTGAAAATGTTACATTTCATTTTAAGATGAACAGAACAAAGAACATAATGCAATGCGACGTACTCATGACCATTAACATAAAAACAGATATCAAAATACATTTTGCAATTCCAGCCGCGTAAGCGGTTGGTGACAGACGCCTTTGTTATAAAGTCCAAAGTACGTATAAGGAAAGGTTTGCAATCACATCGTATAACACAAACATAATATCTTATTCAACATATTAACTTACAAAATGTTCTATTATGAGTACACTTAAAAATATTTGAAAATTATAGTACTAAACATTTTTTAATTTATTTAGTTAAGATTGCATTGTTATAATACATTACATTGCATTGTTATAATACATTTACATACATTATCGAGTATTTATTATTTAAGTTATTTATAATAGTCGAAAACTCATTAAGTATTTTTCTCCTTTTAGATTTCAGGACTTCATAGAAAAATTGTTTATCTTAATTGAATACAGAGTTTAAAAGATAAAGTTAATTTTAATAAAGTTAATTTAGAAGTTATAACAAAATATTTGTTTAACATTTGAAAAGACAATTTTTTTAAGTAAATATGTATTAACGTAAATTTAGGTTTGACTAGACAGTCAGAGATAAAAAATATTATTACATTATCAAACCTATAATAATAGCTTATCGATACGCTTTGGATTTGATTTTAGAAAGCAATATACCAAATTTAGTATAAATTGCACAAATTATACATTAAAAAAACATAACACAAAAAGAAATTTAAGGTAGTTATTGTAACTATGAATCAATGTGCCTAAATATGAAAAAAAAAACTTCTAAATTCGTGTAAATCTACGCCAAAATGTATTTAACAAATTTAATTGTTTTTGTACATGTGGTTGTGTGGATCGATCCTATAGTTACTAGATGTGTAGCTTGTAAGTAGCATTTTGAGTAGCATTGTAGGTAGCACCCTGATACAGAAATGCAAAATAACTACACAATATCTTTTTTTTTTAGATTTGTTCAGGTCGATTTGTTCGGGATCCCCTTATTACCTCATTTTAATTGTTCTCATGTCCTTGCATGTTATATATTTTCATACTAACACTACTCTCATATCCTTTGTTTTCTATTATCAGGCCTTTTTTTTCATATTTCTTGTACGTACTTTCTTTTATTTCTTAATATTTTTGTCCTTTAGCTTTATTTCTTTTAAAATTCTATTCACTTATATATTCATTTATTTATTAGATACCAGGAATCGGAGTATCAATTCACCCTTTGTGTTATTGACTATTTTATTATACTCATAATTAATTCATGATATTTATCATGCGTAGGTACATTCATTTTCACTACATTTATTTCATTTTATTGGTACATAAACTTTTTATATCAAGGTAATAGTGTGTGTACCTTGGGTTGTGCGCACAACCTTGAGGTCTACGTTTAAGTCATTTAAAAAAAAACTCTAACAATTGTCACGGAGGAAACTAAGTTCACACTATGATCTAATGAAGGATACGACCTCAATGTACCATTATTAAGGGTAAATTTAAGACTTCTATTGTCGCCAACAGTACTAATATGAGTAAAATTGTTCACATCTCACTTGTACTGAAGGTATTGTTCCCTAGTACCCGTTACTCCAGATTTTATCATCCAAACATGGAAACATACCCTGCTCGAGGACTATATGCCTTACCAGTGATGGACGTTCCCGTATCTCCATTAGTTATTTATGCAGGTCAACTTGTTTTATTTCTACTTATTTCTTTACATTTATAGTATTTATTAGTCATTATTTAATTGTACCTAAGATTATGGACAATATTCCTATACAATTCATAATAAATTTTCATTTCTCTCATTGATAATACCGATACCCCCTAAGTATAACGAGTCAACTACTTATTTCAAATTTTACAGGAGCGCCTGTCAAAGATTAATTGTTTATAACTTTTCAGTTTTGGCCCTAGAATGTTGATTTTTAAAATTCATACTATTTTGAGATTTGAGACCCTTAGATAATAAAAGAGTAGACCTATTTTAGTGAGTTTCAAGATAATGTAGTTAACTTAGTATACATCATATAAACTATGGCCTACAATGAGCTAACTGCCATACACTGTTTACAATGTATTTGTATAAAATGTATTGGGTTTATAAAACACAAATACAGAATTGTATTTCATTTTCGGATTTATTTACTGACATTGTATCTAGAGTATTAACGATAATAAATTAGTTGATTCCTTATACACTGATTTTAATGTCCAAAATTGGTTTGATGGAGTAGCAGTAAATTGATATATGCAAAATAATCAACCATTTAGCTTGGTTATTTTCATATAAATGAAAATAACTTTATTTCTTTATTATTTATTAAAACCTATTTAATTCATAATCAAGCGGTTAAAGTATATATTATACCTTCCATAAAACATTTGCGCATAAAGGTAGAAAACAAATTTTTATCTTTTTAGTGTTAAACTAATTAACAAAATAAAACGTCTTATTTTCTTCTTAATCCAATGAATTTTTTGAAGTATCTGTTTTGTTATTAAAATTCAATAAAATAAAATATTTTCACGAAAAACAATATCTGAGTAGATGAATCAGGTTCTTTAATCACAGTCAGACTCATCATTATTAATATTGCCTGTAATCAGACTGTTATAAAATAAGTGATAATCTTTTGTATTTGACGTGACTTTACCAAGATCCATAAAGTCTTTGTTTTTATTATTGTCAATTGGCAGGAGTTTTTCATAAGCACTGACTAGAAGCAGATCCACCTTTTCTTTTTGTTTCGTGTGTTCTTCAGTCTATTCATGCAGTTAATCCATTTAACAGCATCGTCTTCATAATTGTACTTAAATATAATTTTAATGTGATCATTTTGTATTTTAAATTCACTTCCATTGTTCATGACATTTTAGTTCCATAGCTAGTAGTTGTTCAATTATTGCAGTGCTTGAAATGTTTTAAAATCAAGAATCAACTCCTGTGACATTTCAATGACATTATAGGCTTGCCATCTATTTAGTATAGACTTAGAATATACTGTACGCCAGTATATTCTAAGTCTATGGTTTTAGGTCTGGGGTATAAATAATCCTGTCTTTAGTCTGTCTCAATCAGGCATGCATGCTGTCCCCTTCGTTTTGGGTATGACCAAAGACAAGGAAACGATGAATAATACTTAAATTAAGTTTGTTACATACATACATATACATTAAAAATACGACTTTTTAAATTCTACCCTCCACAATTGTCAGACCAGAAACGATAGTCTTTTATACCTTTGGGTATTGTTTTCAATAAATTTATAAACACAGCTTGCAATTTAAGTAGCTCCTTTTGGCTGTCTGTTGATTCCAAGAATAAACTTGCTTTTTTTTTTTAATTTTATAGCTGTTTCCTTTTCTTTCAAATGATTTCTTTGTTTTTGTATTTCTTCTTCGGTAGCCTGTGTTTTATTTTCAAATGTGTGACATTTTTCGCATGCGTCTTTTTTGGGCTTATGAAAGGCAATATTTATATCTTTGTTTATAATATCATTGTCAATACAATATCATTGTCGTACATTAGACGCTTTGCCAGAATAAACATTTGAATCAAACTACTCTTCATAATGCTTGTACATCTTGGGAAATGGCAATGAGCCATCCAACTACTTACATTTCGAATCTTTGCGAGTGTAATGAGCTTCGAAAGGCGCGAGAGCTTCAATAATATGATCAATCACACCACGTACCATATTGAATGTTATAGTTTTTGGATGGTGATCGGATTCTGCCAACACTTATCCATGATCAAATTTTTCTAGAGCGGTATAAACAAAGTTGAAACTTATGGAGAGGGTTCTAAGAAACATTGTTTTACAAACAGATATTCTTGTTATCTCTGCATTAACATTTGATCCAACCATGGTAAATAATATTAAATAGTATAAAGCTGCTTCGAATTTTGAGAAACAGTAAAACGTACTTTTTGTATTTTCATAACGTACTTAGTGATAAAATCCCACTGTCGTGAATGATTGCCAATCCTCCAAAACATCTTAAAAATTATTTTTCGGTTCTCTTCTGATATTCTATCATAACATTTTTGACGGCAGCATTTAGGACCAGGGCAGGATGTATTTTTCCATTTCTACTAGTGCACTCCATACCTCTATTCATTTTGTATTTTCTCTGGCTATCCTTCCATTCTTGCTTAAATTACTCCCTGAAACAACTCTTGTCTTTTTAAATATTTGAACTTCGCTTGCGTTGATTGCTTGGCTGATTAGGAGTACTTACTGCAGAATCGGTATCTTCTATGTAAGACCAATCGCTGATATGATTATCAGGTAAAGTAAAACTAAAGTTTATGTAACTATTTGGACTAGAAAACGAAATTGCTGGTGAAGGTATGGGGTTATAATGTTCTTAGTCTTAAGTCCATTTACAGGTATCTCGATAGATGAGGATTCTCTTGAATTTTCTATTATTCATGGCGAGTAGACTGACTCAGGTGACGTATCAATAATACTATCAGGAAATATGGAGGCTTAATGGCAAAATTTCTAGAATACGTTCACTATATTCTAGGTCTACGTGATCGATAATTGACAGTTCATCTTTGGTAAAGTAAGCACCAGGTGGCAAGGGACTCTGAAAATAAAGTAAACATGCTTTTATCATGCCATTAATGAGGCAAATCATGGCAAAGACTGACACACAGACGACTGTTTAAAATTAATCCCTTCACTACTAAAAATTAGAATACTAAGTCATGTGTAATATTACTGCAAACTATCACGATGTATACTGGTCTATCTCAACAGTATAGAAATTCATTTTTTAAATTCAAATTCAAATCTTTTATTGGGAATATAGTTATATACAGTTGGTGTTTACGTAGTTTATCACTTATAGAACAAACTTTTAGTACATATTTCCGCCATTTGGCATGCAATCCATCACATTTTATTATTTTTATATTAAATTACTTAAACATGTTCTAGTTAGAATTGGAGTTCACATAATACATAATCAAAAATAATAGCGATAAGTCAATTTAGATAATATTATATAAGTCAAGTCAATTTATTCTGAGTCATGTAACAGTCAATTATTGAATTTCATATTTGTCTTTGAGATATTCTTTCACACTGTAGTATGCCCTATTAACAAGAAATTGCTTCAATTGTATTTTAAACTTATCTATGTTGGAGCATCTCAAAATGTGTAATGGTAAATGGTTATAAATTCGAGCGGCCATACTGTTGTTAAATTGGGCTGTTTTGTTTGATGGAAAACATATTTTGTGATTATTACGTTTACTGTGTAGGCACTCAAATAAAGAAATATGCGTAATAACAAAACGGCCTCATATATATAAAGGCATGGAAGTTAACAGTTTCAGACTAATAAAAATGGTTTACAACTATCCGTCTGTTTTAACTTCACAATGGCTTATACATCTCTTTTGTGCTCTAAATATCATTTCATTGTCTACAGAGTTACCCCAAAAGATGACACCATACCTTAACACTGATTCTACATAACCGTGGTACGCAGTGATGACGGCAGATTGATTCACAATTGCTCCAAGTCTGTACAGTGCATAAGAGAACTAGTTGAATTTAGTACAAATATCTTCCACTTGAGATTTCCATTTTAAGTTTAAATCGAGATTGAGGTCTAAAAATTTTGCATTTTCGACTACATTAATTTGTTGTCCGTTGTAGCATATATTAAGATTTATTAAATTATTTTTACATTTCTAAATGTCATTAGATTTGTTTTGTTCAGATTAATTAATAAATTATTATTTGATAACCATTGAATTATTATGTCCAGTGTTTGTGTTCCGTACTGGAACCATATTTTTTAAATTAATATTTATTGTCTATATATTTATTTTCTTATAAACTTTCGAGTGGCAACAATTACTAAATTAATAGGGATTTATTGAATTCTTGGTCTGGTAACAATCCTTTTTACGCGAGAAGCCGCGCTTGCGTCTGATTGGCCGAACGGCGGAGTGACTTGCGCGCCGTACGCCGAAACGTTAAGAACTTTTCTCTTTCGAAAAATTATTGTGTGTGTCCCTTTTATTTTACAACGAGTACTAAACAATTCCCGAAGATACTGTGCCAGTGACCTATGGACTATTCTATTCGGAGAGACAGGGTTATATCCCTTCGAGTCACCTAATCAGCCAGCCAGCTCGCCGAGCCCCAGCAGCGTGAGGCAGTCGAAGGTGGAGACCGGTGAGTTACCAGACCCTTAGCTCTTTCCTGAACATAATTTTTTGGTCCTTCGAGCCAGATTTTTCTTTATTGTTCGGGTTTGTTGCCACTCGTTAATTACATTAGTTTCATATTTCATTTCGTTACCTTTTTACAATACAACATGGCGGAATCATCGTTGCATTCACGATATTTTCGAACGCGATATCGTTTTAGAAGAGGTAGCATACTTTAGAAATTGTAGATTCTAACAGAGATGAATTTCTTGCGCGTTCAAAAGATATCGTTTCCAACAACGTAAATTTAGTAAAATTCAATCAAAGATAGAAAATCTTATTTGAAACAAAAGAATTTTGACAAAGAGGAACAGTTGGCCATTCGTAAACAATTTAATGACTATGCAATTATTTCCATGTAAACAAGATAAAAGGTTTAGAAGAGGAGGCGCACAAGTCACAACATGCTTCATGAAAGTACTATTAGAATTTCATCAACCTCAAATATGTACGCTTCAAGTTACCCACTTTGCCATTACCGTCATTTTCCGGCGATTCAACCGATTGGCGATCGTATTTCGATTTATTCAGTGCGTTGGTACACAACAATGATGCTTACACGAATGCAGAAAAATTTAGGTACTTATTGTTGACCCTGAAAAATGAACCATACAATCTAATTAAGTCGATTCCTGTTTCCGACGACAATTATCAAATGGCATGGCTCACTTTAATCACACGTTATGACAATAAGCGTTCAATCGCGTCTAAGCACATTGATCTGAAAGGTCGATTATTTCGTTACGTAATCTTCTGAATATCTACCAAGAAAATATAAAGGCATTAGAAGCTATGGGTTTTCCTGTAGTGGAATGGATTTTTTTATTGTTCAGTATTTTATTACGTAAAATACCAATTAGCATTCGTAAACGTTTTGAATTCTTTAAGTAAGCCATCAGATATTCCACATAGACGGTCTTATAAAATTCATTGAGCGGGAAGTTTCGGCTTGTGAGTTTTCCGAATGCGGGCAGTTTAAAAATGCGTCGTCGAACCCTACGAGAGTGCGCGTCGACGTCGGCGACAGCACGGCGCGTCGGGTACTCGCGACCAAGGTGACTTTGACGAACTGTTCAACGATTCTCACGTGCGGCAAGAAAATAAGGTTAAGCATTGCGTGAAATGTGAAGCTCAACATTCGTTGACTAAATGTCCTGAATTTTTAAACTTATCTCCTAGAGATAGGTACACCTTTCTCAAGGGTAAAAATGTTTGTTTTAATTGCCTGAATTTGGGGCACGATGTTAAAAAATTGCAAGTCCATTTATGTTTGTCGTGCGTGTCATAGGCGTCATCATAGTTTGATTTTTTCTCAAGCGCTACCGGTAATTGTAGAGGATAGTAGTTCTATTTCACTCTCTCCCGCGGATCACGTAGTCGAGCGAGAATCAGATGATATTCGGGTAGCAATGACGACGTCGATGAATTCTACGCCTGATTCTGATGCGCGCGCGCTGTCGAATGCGTACTCGATGTGTGCTAAAACTGTACTCTTATCTACGGCGCTCGTCGATGTATACATAAACAAACAAAAGCGGTCTACGATCCGATGTATAATCGACACGGGTAGCCAGGCTTCATTTATAACTGAATCGTGTACAAATCAGTTGGGTTTAAAACGTGCCAGTATACCCGTGTTAGGTATTGGGAATAAGCCAATACCCTAAGGGTTAGTTACAGTATGCAAGTCCCATAGGAATGGATCAACCTTCGATTCTGGTTGAAGCATTAATTTTGCCGAAACTTATTTCACGCACGCCTAGCGTGCCTTACCACACATAAGGTGGTCACATATAAAAATTTAAAACTGGCTGATCCTAATTTTCATTTACCGCAGCCCGTTGATATGCTGCTGGAGCGGATATACTATCCCATGTATTATTAAGTAACGTAATTAAGGGGCCGGTTCACCGATAGCTATAAATAGTATCTTTGGTTATTTATTGTTGGGCAACCTCGAATTCGAATCGAATACCCCTCCCATCCAGGTGTGTCTTAGCTCATTCTCCGATGACATTGACTCCGTAGGTTCTGGGAGTTAGAATCTTCTGAAGGAAGAGAAACCTTCACTCCTGAGGAAAGTTTATGTGAGTCTATATTTACATACACATAATCGTGACGAAACAGGTCGTTACGTGGTTGCTCTGCCGTTTAAACCCGATGCACCACCTCTTGGTGAGTCGCGGGATATTGCGTTCTAGACTTTTAAAACTTGAAGCTCGATTGAGGAAGACCCGTCCTTAAGGCGAGAATATCACTCGTGCCTTCAAGTATATGGATCTCAACCACATGGAGCTGGTTGATAGTCCTCCCAATGATGGGACGACCTATTACATTCCCCACCATTGCGTGGTTAAAGAGGCTAGTGAGACGACCAAGACTCGCGTAGTCTTTGATGCTGGATGTAAAAGTTCAAACGGCATTTCCTCAACGATATTCTTTTAACGGGTCCTAAGATGCATAAGGATATTATTGACGTTGTTCTAAAATTTCGTACATTGTATTGCGCTTACAGCCGATATAAAACAAATGTATCGGAACATTTTGGTTCAAGAGTCTGATAGGGACTACCAGCGCATTCTGTGGCGCACTTCACCACATAATTTATTACGTGAATATCGTCTTCGTACCGTGACGTTTGGGATTAGCTCTTCTCCCTACCTCACGCTCTTCGGGTTATAAAACAGCTCGCTTTGATGAGGCTGAACAATTTCTCGAGCTTCTCGGGTACTTCGAGACCAGGTTTTGTCGACGATATTGTCAGTGGCGCAAATGACCAGGCTGAGGCTCTTGTCCTTCAACAAGAGCTGATAGGTATTTGTCAAACAGCAGGCTTCGAACTCCGAAAATGGCACAGCAACTCGCCCGCGATACTCGCGGCGGTACAATCACCAATTTCTCACGGTGAGCGGAACTAATTCCAGTTGCACCCATGGAAAGGGATACGAAGACGGGTCTTGGGTCTCCAGTGGATCCACAGTCTGATCAATTTAGTTTTAGTGTTTCAGTTTCTATACAAAATGTGACTAAGAGAGCTATTCTCTCACAGATTGCAAGTCTACGATCCTATGGGATGGCTCCCCGGTCACCGTATACGCAAAACATTTAATGCAGTTGTTGTGGATTTCCGGGGTCAATTGGGATGCTCTCCTATTGAAATTATCAATGCTTGAATAGCTTCATTCAGTTTGATGTCCTTATCCGACATCACCATACCAAATATATTTCCTACTCATCCGAAAGTATTATTCAACTTCACGGGTTTTCCGATGCCTCGGAGAAGGCCTACGCTGCATGTGTATATGTCCGTCATATAGAAAACGGTATAATTACTGGTATAGTTGTAGTACGAATGGGTCGGCTCGACCGGGGAAGGACCACGCTCTCACAGAATACCAGCGTAAAATAGCAGCTTAACGCTGCTGTGTTTCGTATGGTGAGTGTAGAGAACCGGAGACCCTTTACTGGAAAAGAGCATTCATCTTAGTCCTCACGGGTGACAACGCATCTGCATTTTGATTCTTTATTAAAGATAGATGTAGATGTCTATGGGTCACAGCAACCACTTACCATCAGGTGGACTGTGTGCTCGTTTGTCACCCGATCCTATAAAAAAAAAAAAAAAATTTGTTACTGGCGAAAACACGAGTTGCACCCATTTCACCTTGTTTGTCCATTCCTCGCTTGGAGCTTATGGCAGCTTTATTATTAGCCCATCTTATAGTCAAGGTTAAACGAGCATATGATCACATAAAGGACGAAGATATATATGCCTGGTGTGATTCTTCCGTCGTTTTGGCGTGGCTTCGCTCACCACCTTACGAATGGAAGACGTTTATTTCGAATAGGACAAGCGAGATTTTGTCTATAATTCCTGCTGCTCAGTGGAGACATGTGCCCTCTGCTGACAACCCGGCAGATACACCATCACGCGGAATGTTACCATTAATATTCACTAAAAATAATACCGTGTGGTTTCGGTCCGCCCTGGCTTTCTCAGATAGAGTCCCAGTGGCCTGTTCAAGGAATAATTTTAAAACGAACGACGAAAACGTAACCTACCTGTAGCGATGGCTCGCTGCAATATACAACTTCTTGATGTCGAAATCATACCTAAATTTTCTTCATTAAGGAAACTTATTAGTGTTACAGCGTTTGTATTTCGTTTTTAATATATTAAAACATAAAGTGGACAAATTAAAACCAAAATATACATATTCGCAACATATCACTGTTTCTGAATATAGATTCTGTCTTAAAAGACTTATTCGCCAGGTTCAACATTACAGTTTTCATGACGAGATTAATTATCTTTCACAAGGAAAGTTCCTTCTAACATAGAAAATTAAATCCATTTATCGATGAAGATCAAATCTTACGTGTAGGTGGACGGCTACATAAATCGCTTCTGCAATTTGAGTCCAAACATGATATTACCCAAAAACATCCCTTAACTTTCTTATTAATTGACGACGCCCATATAACTCACTTACATGCAGGTCCACAATTTATTCAGTATCAACTTTACAGAAATACTGGATCATTTCAAGTCGTGACGTTATTAGACAACGTCTGCATCGGTGTGTTCGTTGTTTCGTGGCGTCCTGTGCATCTAACCACGCATGGCGCCGTTGCCGGCAGTGAGATTGAAGCCGGAACGTCCGTTTCTCAAAACAGCGGTAGACTTTGCTGGTCCATTTTACGTGCGCGCTAATAAGTGCGAAACGCGAAGGTGGTTAAATGTTATGTCGCAGTGTTTGTATATATGAGTGTTAAAGCGTTCATCTAGAAATAGTATCCGAATTGTTACAGAAGCATTTCTGGCAGCGTTACGACGTTTCACGTCGCAGAGGCCTTTGTAAACATTTACTCAGACTGCGGCAAAATTTTACCGGCTGTGACAACTATCTTAAGGGTTTATATCAATTTTACGGGATGACGCAGTCCAGAGTCATCTTCATAACAAAACCTTACAACAAGGCATTACATGGCATTTCCAACCCCATATGCGTCACATTTCGGTGGATTGTTTGAAGCAGGTTAAAAGCTTTAAACCCACTTTTACCGCGTAATAAGTACGAATACCCTGACTTATGATGAAATGCATACATTGTTGTGTCAGATCGAGGCAGTGTTGAATTCGCGCCCACTTTGTGTGTTAAGTGCAGATCCTATCGATCCCCTGCCCTTAACACCTTCTCATTTTTTAATAGGTGGACCTCTTACTGCTATCCCGGATATTTGTCTAACCGATACGAATGCCAGTAGGCTTACTAGGTGGCGCTGGATACAACAGAATGTTCATAACTTTTGGAAGCGCTGGAGTCATGAATACCTTCATGAAATTCAACAATTTAACAAATGGTTTTCGGATCGGGGTACTCCCATTCGTGAAGGTAGCATTGTTGTGCTGCGAGAAGATAATCTCCCTCCCTTACAATGGAGACTCGCTCGAGTTCACGCATTACATCCGGGTACTGATAGTGTTACTCGCGTAGTAACTCTACAAATAGGAAACAAATTTGTTAAGCGTCCAGTCGTAAAAATTTGCCCTCTTCCATTGGAATAAAGTGAATTACGAATGTCCAACCTAGTTCATAATTTATGTTAACTGATAACTCCATATTTAACTTCTTTAGTTTCCTATTTTATTTATTCAGTTAGTTTAACAATGTTTTCTTTTCAATACTTTTACGTTGTGTTTAAACTTGTTAAAAGCCTCACGTCTTTTAAGGTGAGCGGCATGTTCCGTACTGGAACCATATTTTTTAAATTAATATTTATTGTCTATATATTTATTTTCTTATAAACTTTCGAGTGGCAACAATTACTAAATTAATAGGGATTTATTGAATTCTTGGTCTGGTAACAATCCTTTTTTGCGAGAAGCCGCTTGCGTCTGATTGGCCGAACGGCGGAGTGACTTGCGCGCCGTACGCCGAAACGTTAGAGAACTCTTTCGAAAAATTATTGTGTGTGTCCCTTTTATTTTACAACGAGTACTAAACAATTACCGAAGATACTGTGCCAGTGACCTATGGACTATTCTATTCGGAGAGACAGGGTTATATCCCTTCGAGTCACCTAATCAGCCAGCCAGCTCGCCGAGCCCCAGCAGCGTGAGGTAGTCGAAGGCGGAGACCAGTGAGTTACCAGACCCTTAGCTCTTTCCTGAACAGTTTGATTTATGTTAGATATCATTTGATTTTTGCTTGTGCTTGTAAACATCACTGTGTTATCGTCTGCAAATAGTACCATATCTTGATTTATATAATTTGGTAAATCGTTTATATAAACAAGGAATAATAATGGACCAAGAAAACTTCCTTGGGTACTCCTTGAGTTATTTCACGATATGACGATGAATGAACTATTTGTCTATACGTTTTTGAGCATAGAATGAAAAGAAAAAAAAATAGTATGTACAGAACTTTTAATAATTTATAATCTAAGAATAATGTGATTATTTACTGTCATAATTATAATTTAAATAAGCTAATGTAATGAAAAACTTAAACTTACCATTTTTATGAAAAGATTCCATTGACTCGTTATTTTCAAAATTTTTGTGAATACCTAATATAATTTGAGTGTCTTAAATTTACTAAATAAAGCATAAGTTTTGCTCTAGCATTTTGCAGTGTGCCCTCCATGCTTATTAAAATTAAAATATAGTGATTTTATAAATCAAATCTAATGTATTGATCGCAAAAATATACACCTAAATTGACATAGTCACGTGCCACGCGAACGCTGTATACTGGTCCAGTTTACACATGTCGCTCAAAGTACCCCACCCGCGTCCCGGGTATACTGAATCCGAGTAGTTAGCTTAGAATACGTCGTATTGAAATTTTAAATAACACTACATGAACCAGTATACGTTAGGTTATTTCCAAAAGTACCTATGAATTTTAGGTTTTTTCGACAAAGTCTGATAAATAACATGTTTTTACAATCAATACCGTCAAAACATGAAAATACCTAAAATGTTAGATGACTCACTATACTTAGGAGGTATCGATACATTGAAACTTATTCCGCATTTAATCGTTTCCTGAACAACTTTAAAAATTAATCAGTTATTAGTGTTTCCAAACTCTCAGCTGATCAAGCTGACTGTATGGATATGCTAACCACCGACAATTTTCTTACCTATGTCACTCAAACTTACAACATTATCATTACTTTTCATTTCTAATTATGTAATCTCTTAGTTATCCATAAATTTATTTACATCTTTTACAAATATCACATAGTCTCGTAAAATATTTAATTACATCATTGTCAGTCAGGGATTGAGGCTCAATATGGGCACAACAAAATTTAAATTGATTAATTGTATACGTTATGTAATGAGTTTCAAAATCATATAAAGCGAAGAAAATATTTTCATAATTCATACAAGTAAGTACTATTTTCCGAGAAAATAATAAAATATAATAGTTTAAAAGCTTTAAAAGTTCAAACAATATAAAATCGAAAATAAATTATTACATTGCATATTAAAATGAACAAAACAAATAAATAATAATGGGAACTTAAGTCGTCATCACTATTATAACAACAGACAGATCAAAATACAAATTATACTCTTAGCAGCGCTAGCAATTTGAGACACCTTTGTATTAAATTCGAAAGTAAGTATATGGAAACGTTTGCGATTGCATCGAACTATGATTACCTAAGCCTGAACTGAAGCACACCGTGTGATTCATACCTAATTTTAAGATAACTTGTACAGTATATTATAAAATGAATGCAACCTTAAAATGAGATTCTAAGCATTTTTTTTAATTTACACAGAAATTTAAATAGTTACGTCGTTCATAGTTATAGTACATACATCCAATAACTCATTGGCTCTTAAAAATTTTAACGTTGTTAGAAATATTATGATGTTAATTATATCGCATACAAAAAATAAACTAAATACAGAATATTTAATACATAACTTTAAAAAAATATATAATAGCAAAACAACATGAAAAATATCAATTATAAAAGTTTTGAATGGAATATCTGCCTGATTTAATCTTATCTGTCTTTAATTTACTATTAAAATTTATTAATCACTTAGAATAGTCACTAAATATGTCATTGGCCTCTTTAAGTTTATTATCTAAAAAAATTCCTTCATGTCTACTCGGTCCAATTTTAATTAAATATGCTTTCACTTCTTTCAATTTCTCATATAACTGTTCTAAATAAATATTCATAACTTACCACCAACACGTAGAATAGAGTACACTTTATATAATTTTACGAAATATTTAACGTAATAGTGAAATTGCAATTGTTCTGCCTTATTGCTTCCCACTGCATTTTGCACAATCATGGTCTCTTCTTTAGTCTGATAATCGCCCATCTTCTTGTTTATTACTTTTCGTCAACTTTTTGTTATACACATACACCCAGTCACGAAACTCAAGATATAACGCTATAGCTTAATTTAGTTCATTACTTGCACAAAGAAAAATTTGACAAGAAAAATGAATGGAATTAAAAATCACTCAGGTGCGAAATTACCTCTTAATTTCTCCTTTGTTCTTTTTGACTCAATTTTCACATTTTTCTGGGTGATGTTCACTAGAATAGAATACAACTGCTTTTTTCCCTTTTCAATGAATCCGCCAATTTCAATTTTTCAGTCAGCTTCTAAAACAATATATTTTGTGGCCTCTCCTCGTGTTTTTCAAATTATAGTTTTCTTGTCCCATCCGGTATTGCTTCCATTGCGTTATTATAATGTATATATTTTTAATAGCATTTACAAGTCAATCCATGATGATGATTTTCTTCTTTTTTTATTAATATAATATTTTTCTATTCTTGTAGGCCCGGTGGTGCGCGTGCATTGTAGCAGCGCACCGCCCAGCAGGGTCGCCATGTAATGTTGGGACAATGCAATAAATTAAGACTCACTGATGCAGCTTAATAACTCTCTTTATTAATTTGGAGGAGACTTATATAATTATAGTAATTGTGACGTAGGTACATAGGTAGGGGGTAGGGTTTGTGTTACGTGGTTCCAGGTAGAGCCACATGAATGGTACTCGTATCTTCTTCTATAAATATAATATGATATTACTGAACTAAATAGATATTATTTCTACTCCTTATATGGAGTCCACGTTGAGTGATGATATCATTTAATATTCCGGTTATATTGCTTTGTACCTACCTACACCACAATATGGATAATGTTGAAATTTTTCAGTAGGTCTGAGAAGTGCGAATCTAATGTTTGATTAAGAGAAGGGAGACTAGAAGCTTTTTCTACTTTACAATCCATCAGAGGGTGAAGGTGAAAATAGGAGTCGTCTAGGCTTATATCTTGAAAAGACATATTGTATATTAAATAATAATACTAAATATAAATTACTTAAATAAATAAGATGGGATATAAATAATAAAAAAGACAGGTCATAATACCCACCAGCAACAGACCGTCGTCATCATTCGTATCAAATGAACAGAAAAAAGAAAAAAAAGTTGTAACATGAGTCCACATGAGACAGGGGAAGATGACATGTAACATTTTAATATTATTTTTAAAGCATACTACAAACATAAACACAAAAAAAGTAACTTACAAAACATAAACACAAATCAAAAAAAAATTAAAATTAAAGTACTCAGAAAGTATTATCAAAATACAGCAATCTATAGCAAAAATGAGAAATTTAAAATTAAGGTTAGTCTCTGGTTAACGATCAAAATGACATTGTCATAAGTTCTACAACTGTCACAATGTTAGTTTTGAGTATGACGTATAATGTTATAATGTAAAAAATGCATGATATGAATATTCTGGTAAAGCAACGAGTGAAGCAAGAAATTATAATAGTGTTCTGTAATCTATGAGCAAAATGTTATCAGTACATGAATTATTATTATAAATTTATTAAATCACTACGTGAATGAATTGTGAAAAAAATTGCTTGAACACAACGAACACTACATTTGAACAACAAACTAAACTCTAATATAAACATTATCTTATTTCTTAACCACTCGCCTTGAACGGGGAAGAGGTAATCCAGTCACCGGACTTTTAGCCGCCTGTACAGAACTTTGAACCTGCAATGTTGCTGTATGTGCCGACTTTGACACTCCAGGAATGCTCTCAAGCTCGCGCAAACATTCCACTTTGTGATGGGTTGATTGGTATACTTGGTTGGTATCCTTCCACAACTGTGCTGTCCTCTGCATACCCATAAATACCGGGAATGAGCAGGTCATTTATATGCAGCAGGAAGAGAGTTGCGGAGAGAACGGACCCCTAAGGAACTCCGGCGTTTGTCAACATCGATGACGACTCGGAGAAATCGTTCACTCATTAAGTCCTTCACCCAGTCAATCAGGCCAGGGCATAAGCCGTACGCTGAAAGCTTGTCCAATAGGCTAGCGTGCCAAACCCTGTCAAAGGCCTTCGAAGCATCAAGGGAAACAGCAAGTGCTTCACCTCAAGGGAAACAGCAAGTGCTTCACCACTGTTCTCGAGGGCTTCGCCCACATATGTGAGTGGCAAAGTAAAGTCCTCAGTTGATTGATTTCGATGAAACCCATACTGGCGGTCATTGAGGAGATCATTTTGCTCTAGGTATACCATGAGCTGGGCGTTCAATATACGCTCCATAATATTGCAGAGTATGGAGGTAATTGAGATTGGCCGATAGTTGGCAGGGTCGGTACGGCTACCTTTTTAGGCACAGGCTGCACTAGCTTCAAGATTTGGGCACTATTCCAGTCCTAAATGAGAGGCGCAACAACACAGGAGACAACTCATGTGCACAGACCTAGTACTATAGCTGGTATACCATCAAAAGCTCAGCTTTGTTCACGTATAGACTTCGCAAGGTTTTAGAACCTCCTTGTTGGTGATACGGACCTCTGACATAAAGATACTGCAGTGAGGTAATTGAGATGGTACGTTTTGCTACTGTCCAGACGCGGGTTGCAATCAAAAAGCAAATAAGTCCGTTTTCTCCTTAGGCACATCACATGTGGCTCACTGCTTTATCTGGTTTTACCAGCAGGCAGTGTTTACCGAGCTGAAGTTTTTCTCGACCGCTTCGACGAGACCAAGCTCTACTGCCAGATGGTTTGACAGATAGCTTTGGCCGATGCGTTTAATGCGGTCGAAACTGGCTTGCTATGTAATGCCTTTGTAGGACTTGGCGGCAGTTAAAGGCTCTTTTCTTAAGGCTAACATCCGAGCTTTGCGGTCTCAAGCATCGACCCAGGATAAGTAAGCCATACTGTGATATTCAGCACGAGCACACTCGGCGTTGAACCATGGGCGAGCTTTACCACCAATGGGCACTTCAGCAAAGGGGATGAAATACTCCATCGCTTGACGTATCACATAGGTTATGGTATCCGCGCAGATCGACGGATCTTCAGACGGAGAAGCAGACCTCCTGCCAAAGATAACATAAAAGAAATGCCCCATCTCATCCCAATCTGCTGACTTGTATCGCTACACTCGCCGCACACCGTGGAAATCGTAATTAGGTGCGAAATATAACGAGATTTCACCAGAGAGTTATCAGAAGTTCCCAAGGGTGAGATTACCTGAACATCTTACCTGTCTGGATGCAAAACAAATGCGTAAAATACAACAAATATAAGGCTATAACGTGATTTATAATGGGCCCTATACACCATCGGTCATGATGGACGAATACTGGCGATCACGATCGTGTGGAGCATGATCGCTAATCCCATGATCGGTTATGATCGAGCGTAATCGCCGCTGTGTCGGTTTTAGACAAACATCAAAGAAAGTTCAGCCATGATTGTGCGCGTCTACATGATCGCCGATGCTCTATAAACTTACCTTGTTTTATTTCGGTGTATAGTTTACATCCACCTTTTTGCTTCCTTTTTTCACTACTCTGGTGTACATTTAATAATGGTTATATGAATAAACTAATTAGGTAAATAAATAGTGGCAGCTGCAACTGTTTCAACGTCCATCGCGGACAGATGACAATACAAATATGTAGGATGCACGATCATGTAGAGCAGCCGCGCGATGATTGTGACAATCATACCCATTCTGTGGTTGTCCATCATGGCCGATCGTGTAGGCGGGTAAAGCTTTTTGATCCATTTAATAATGTAATCACTTACACCGATTTATTTAGTATGTAAATCATTACTCATACACATTGCTAATGCAGTTCATGGTGTGTTTTATTATTCTCATTTGTACCGTAAATATATATTTATTTATTTATAATTTTGAAGTTAGTTTTTATTTTTTATTCTTTCTTGTATTTTAATACAACCGTTTGTCTAAGAAATAGGACCATGCAAATGTTTGACTTATGAATGAACAACATGTTCTGTCTGAAATGTCTCCCTAAAATTTCTGAGTTATATGTCAGAATATAAAGCACAGACACTGTATCTTCGGTCTGCTCAGATTAGAGTGCTAAT
Organism: Parnassius orleans; assembly: GCA_029286625.1. Taxonomy (NCBI): domain Eukaryota; kingdom Metazoa; phylum Arthropoda; class Insecta; order Lepidoptera; family Papilionidae; genus Parnassius; species Parnassius orleans. The sequence goes on from JAGSMP010000780.1 coordinate 129,888, forward strand.
CTTAACTTATGAGAAGCACTTTGGAACATGTGACGGCTGCATCTATTGCTAGTGCATTCTATACACTTAAAGTGTTACGTTGTATTGTTTCATTTGGCTCAAATTACTATGCCGAAATGTTTAATCAGAACAAGGTGCTTAACTTCAATTACCAAAAAAAGATCCCTGACCTTATGTCCAAAAATTATTTGCTGTATTTTAAGTGCTTTTACTACGTACCCAACGGTAAAGGAAAACGTAGTCAGGATAATCACATACACCGGAGTCTCAAGACGGATTTTTCCATATCAGAGAATTTTTTATATACTTTTTGTCTTTCATCACTAAAAATTGTCGTATTCACTTGTTATTGAGCAGTTTTTCCAAGGTATTTAGCGTAAATAGCAGAGCGTAACTGAAATACGTATTCACTTTCACTTGGCAGCATCAGAACCGGAATTATTGCTAATAAGTAAAGTTAATTAATCATGTGGAGGCACGATTTTTACTTTGAATCAACTTTCAAGCAAAGAAAGAAAGGAAATAGACTTTTTTGGTACAAGCTATTTATGTAAACAACAATGCATAAGTATATACAACAATGACATAAATATGAAAAACTGCTTTTACTTGTAGAATGTTTTACAAGTCATGCTGAGTGATGACCTTTTTTATCGTGATTGAGATGTTGTGGAATGGTGTGACTAGGTTTGCCTTTGAACCGATCTTATAAAAATCTATTCAATATTTTTGTTATGAAAAAGATTCTTGAATAGAACTAATTTTAGAGATTTGATCGTTTTTAATTTTTAAACACACCTTAAAACACACATTGGGGTAAGCCAGTTAACCAACCTGGCTTAAATAAGTTGATTCTTCTCAGCACGTCCACTCCGTCTGCTCTCGTGAACAGTGTGACGTATAGGTTAGATAGGGGTAAAAAATTAGGGAGGAAAATAAATAGATGTCACAGAATAATAGCTTTATTAGAATGTTTGGATTCGGGTCTACGTCTCACTCTCGTAGGTGTGCTATTTCACTATTGGTAGCTGAAGGTAGGTAAGGGTTGTATCTTAGTGTATTTGGCCTTTGTAGGTGGTAGTAAATGGTGCAAGCGTGCGCATGTTACAGTCGTGCGCGCGCAAGTAGAAAACAGCCAGTGATTTAGGAGACGAAATACGTCAGGAAAATACAGAAGGCTCAACATCGCAGCGGTAAACAAGCAAAGTCTTAAGAGTGCAGCATAGTTGAGGTGCAATAGTAATAATAAATTAAGGATTTTAGAATATTGCAGCTATATTAGTAGTATAGTTGTAGCATGAATGGGTCAGCTCGACCGGGGAAGGACCACGCTCTCACAGAATACCAGCGTAAAACAGCAGCTTAACGCTGCTGTGTTTCGTATGATGAGTGTAGAGAACAGGAGATCCTGTTAACTGACAATGAGGCATTCCATCTTAGTCCTCACGGTATAACGCATCTGCATTTTGATTTGTAATCGAGGATAGATGTAGATGTCTATGGGCCGCAGCAATTACCATCTGGACTGTGTGCTCGTTTGTCACCTTATCCTATAAAAAATTATAATTGACACTATTAGATATTTACCTTAAACTAGAATAGCGTATAACGTTACAACAGTACTAACGGAAAAATTATTTAAACATATAATATTACCTAACACGGTAACTATGGCAGGGTTACTTTAAAATGTAGAAGAAATCTAGTAAGATTTACTAAAACAAAATATAGCATTCTAAAAGTTCTTTATCTTCTACTTCATTATCAGTCCATAGTGACATGAGCCTCTACCGTTGTAGAGAGTCAGGTCGCCATGTCTTTTAGTCGAGTAAAATAAGGTCTGAAATCTAAATTTTGACACTCAACTTTGCATTTTGATGTTATAATGTAGTTTAATGATACAAAACCAATTTGTAAGGTTTTCGTGTCTGCAACCCACAGGGTTAAAAATTGTCAAAAGTGTTTTTCGCAATTACTCGAAAACAGTAAAACTAGACAAAAAGTTTTTATAAAATGTATAGACCTTAAAATTTTAAATAAAAGGTTTAATGTTTTTTTCATCCGTCAAAATTAACCGAGTTAGGAGGTTTAAGTTTAAAGGATGAACGTAAATTTTAAAAATCGTAGTTTATAGAAAAATAAGCGATTTTTAAATTGCTTAAAATCTAGCTTAAAGTTAAATTTTAAGATTTAGAAATAGAAAAAAATTCTGGGATATTTCCGCAAGTGTGAATTTATACAGGTATAAAATCTTTGTCAAATCCTACGCCGTCGTATTAAGTAAATAAGTAATTCCAGTTAAAAGGGGACTATTGCTTACTCGTATACAATATGCTACTCGTATACTACTACAGGGTCCGAATAAGAGTGAGAAGGCATCATAGGAGAATCATAATTCTCGCACTCAGTCTATTTATGATCTGTTCATTTAAATAGATCAGGTTATTTTACCTACTTGGTGATTGAATCCGAAAGCAGGAAGTAATTTTTTAAATATTTTTTTAACATTATTATTTCTTAAAAATAAGTTAAAGATTTTTTTTAAATTTTCCCTACGATAGTAAATATATTATATCGATTCCAAATTTCATGGTTCGTAAAAAATAACTTGACATGGTGGGATTGATTTTGAAACTTAACATTTTTTATAAACATTTGGCTTACAAATTACAAAAAAAAATCATCCCGTCACGTCAAGTTAGTTTTTTATTTCTAACTAGAAATCGACCCAGATATTCTTCAAAGTTTTCTTGAATTAAATAAATTCAAAATCCTGATTTAATTTAAATTGTTAAGGGTGATATAGTAAATTTTCCTTATTATTTCAAAATAATCGATTTTGTGAAAAGTTATTTTTATAGAATAAAGGTGACAAACGAGCACACAGTCCACCTGATGATAGTAGTTTGCTGTGGCACATAGACATCTACATCTATCTTCGTTTGCAATTTAAATGCAGATGCGTTGTCAGCCGTGAGGACAGATAGAATGCCTCTTTTTGGTAAAAGGGTCTCCGGTTCTCTACACTCACTATACGAAACACAGACAGTAAAGCTGCTATTTGTTGCTGGTATTCTGTGATTCTCCGGTCGAGCCGACCCATTCGTGCTACAACTATGCTATTAATATAGCTGCAGCATGGCTCTACCACGTAATTTTATATTAATTTATGCAAAGGTAAAGTAAATAAATAAATATATATTGATTTGAAAGCTCATCAATTACGGGAACTTCAAAAGTAGACTAAGTAGAACTTCAAAGTAGCAGAACTTTCGCTTTTAGAATGTGCTTGCTAAAAATATAATTGGCATAAAAATGTTAAAAAGTTTATTCATTGATAACCAAAATAAAATATTATATGCAAAAATATATTTTGACATTTACAATGTAAGAAACATGAGCATATTCATAATTTTAATACTGATTAAATTCCATTTCTGTTTCATTAGATGATCCAATAGATCCTCAGTTGATTCATCTACGAGGGTGACACTGAAAGTTCTGAAAATCAAAAACTGAACAAACTAGCAAGTTATTAGTTTTATTATATCTTTTCAATATAGTGTCCATTTACATCAATACATCGCTGCATCCGATGGAACCACTGAGAAAAGCACTTTGCCCACTCGTCCTCAGGAGGTCTTCGACGGCATTAAAACAGCCACTGCTTGCTCGGCGTCCATAAAACGTTTTTCTCAAGTTTTCTTTATTTTCGAAATAAATGAAAATCGCAAGGTCAGTTGGGGCTATAAGGCGGGTGACCTAGTAAACCATCCTTTTACCTTCGACCTCTTCACTGGTTGGCAACTCCTCGGAAGGAAACACAGACAGCAGACTGTCTCTTAGTTTCAGGATCATAACAATAAATCTAGCTTTCACCCGTAGTATGTTGAACACAGTATTTGAGTCACCTCCGTTAAATTTTTGAACCATTACGACACCAATCAACGCGATGGAGTTTTGGGCCTCTGTCAAATTAAATTATCCACCGGGCACAAGGCTTCCTGACCGCTAAATTTTCATGGAGGATTTGTGCATTTGACTCATACCGATGCCTAAGCTTGTCGAATCTGCTGATGAGTCACTCTTTGTCAGTCTCTATCATAAGCGCACAACACTGATGTTATCTTCAGTCATCGCCGTAGAAGGCCGTCCCTCACGCAGATCATCGGTGAGATTAGTCCGACCACGTTTAAACTCATTAAACCAGTTGTAAACAGTGGCACAAGACGTGAAGCCATCGTTAAATGTCAATCGAAGTCTATATAACTTTCTTGTTGACTTAAATCACATCGAAAGTCATAAAAATCATTGTACGAAAATTTTGACATGTGACACAGACAATTTTCAATTTGCCACCAAATCGTAAACAAATGACAAATTAATAAAATACATACACAATAATATTGGAAAAGAGTTCCATTTTCAAAATTTGAACTTATTTTTTTATTATATTGTTTACAAGTGGCCAGTACTAAAAACTTTCAGTGTCGCCCCCGTAGTAAATCATTTATATAATATTGCAATTAACAATTTTATTGGCACCCTTGGTGATCGAACTTAGTTTTTTGAATTTCGCAACTTTGAATCGACCCAGATATACAATTGATACAATTCTACAAAGTTTTTATACGTGGTAAGCCGTTAATAGTATAGGTGTAGCACGAATGGGTCAGCTCGACCGGGAAGGACCACGCTCACAGAATACCAGCGTAATATAGCAGCTTACATTGCTGTGTTTCGTATGGTGAGTGTATTCAAATTCAAATTCAAATTCATTTATTTGCATGTTGAGAACCGGAGATCCTTTTACTGGAATAGAAGCTTTCCATAGTCCTCACGGTGACAACGCATCTGCATTTTGATTCTTTATTGAGAATAGATGTAGATGTCTATGGGTCACAGCAACCATTTACCATCAGGTGGACTGTGTGCTCGTTTGTCACCCTATCAATAAAAAATCGACCCGCGTTGCTAACATACTGTGAGGTGAAGGCAAGCGTTTAGCGTCTCAGTCACCACATCTCTTAACAGGATAGCTCAGGCCTCAGCTCTCCTCTAAATACTTTTTATATATCAGAAAACTATAACGAATGGATAAACTGTAATGAACTCTAGAATAATTATGAAAATAAACACACTTCCACTATCAGACGAAGGATATTCAAAGGAATTGTATTGAAAATCAGCATTTATAGTTAGTTTAATATAACATTTCTATTTTGCTGTTCCTTTCTCTCTATTAGCAAATATTGTTTTCTTATTAAATTTGAAAATGGCTGTGTATATTAAATAAAAATTTCTAAAATACATCATCACCACCATCACCACCATTATCATCTTCATCATACATGACCATCATTCCTGGCGTAGTAATGATTCTATTGTTGGACATAAGCCTCTCCGATGGAATAAATACAATAAAATATATTTGATTTTTTACTTTCACCATGGTTGGTAGGACTTTTAAAGTAGTAGTCTAGTGTGTACTTGTAATTATAATTGTTTTAATATTAGCTTGGTAGTGACTACAGTATATTCTAGCGCTAGACATAAGTCTCTCCTGTGGAATGAAATAGAATAAACTTTAATAATTTCTTTTGAAAACTATACATTGAATAATGTAATTGTAATCATTTTATCGCGTTTAATTTTTTCATTTTCATTCTTTCATTACAGCCTGTCAAAGTCGGCCTTCATAGGATGCCATAGAGGATTTTGCCAAGACGTCATGTTTGGCAGGTGGGTTGACAATTGAGTTTTACTATTCCCAGTTGTTATCTGGAAAATGCTGATGCCTCATTTCCTCTGCGCTCTTTGGGATGATGCGTGGTTTTGGATTCTTTCATTTAAACTTATTTTACTTAAATTTTATTTATTTTCAGGTGCTTTGCAGAACAAATAGTCTCAAGAGACTGAGGTGTTTGATTTCCTGGTGTCGGTAGAAACTTCGGCTACCTTCAGCTTTTAAATAATTTTGAGCCTATAGACGCAGAACCAGCTTACAGTAATTATATTGGTTATGTCTAGCAATACATCCTGCATCTTGGATGGTACATCTGAGGAAGATTAACCTACAAAACTTTTTCGGCGGCTTTAGTATTGTCTCGTCTGTGACTCCTCTGACATATGGTAGTACTGCAGGCGTTTCTACACCTGATTCACCCCGCAAAATTGCTGATTACTTACCTACTTTGGCTTGCATTAACTGGACTGGCAACTGCGTGCGTCTTGCCTATAAGTTCTTTGACTATCAAAATAAACCAGCGATGCGGCGCCGGAAGTACACAGCAGAACAACAGTGTATCACCCTCTCTTGTTACCATGACGTAACTATCATCATTAATCACTGCTTTTATTGTCTTTATTTTAAATTTCTTAATTTCAATGAGACCATCGTGTTGATACAAAGAGCTAAACGACGTTTCATGTTTTCCACATTTGAAAATAAATTGTCACTTATAGTCATTTCCTTCAATTTCTCAAACGCATTTATTATTCGATGGCGTAATTGTTCCACCGAATCCACGTTCTCCGCGTACATCGTCTTTGATGTACCCCAGAAAAAATCGAGTGGTGTGAGGTCTGGCGATCTTGCTGGCCTACGAGGTCCAAATCTACAAATCCATTATGCACCAAACGTGTCATTTAGCCACTGTCTGGCTGTTTTACAGAGTGTGCTGCCGCGCATCTAGTGGTACCATTCGTTGGTATCGATGGACGTTTAGGTTGTTTGTGTATTCTGACACCGTATCATTTAGTAGATTAACAAACCTTTCTCCGTTCAAAGCCCCATCAATGAGTACGGGTCCGATGATGTTGTCACCGTGAATAGCTGCCCAAACATTTACCGAAAATCTGTATTGATGGGCTGACTCCTAATGGTGCAGATTGTGCTGGTTCCACATGCCGTTTCTGGTGAACGTGCTTTTGTCATCAACAAATTTGGAAATAAAGTCACTGTCCTCTTCAATTTTACTCAGTAACCACTGACAATAATTCACTATTATTAATTTATCACGCGATAAAGTATGTACTTTCTAAACTTGAATGGGTGCACTAGCTTTAATATCCTATGGACGGTTCTGCGATGGACTTTAAAATGTCTAGCGCTCTGGAGGAGTCTAGTTTTGGTTGGTCTTCGAAATGTTGTATCACATTTTCAGTTAACTGGATTGGGTTTTGTCGTGTGAGGCGGTCAATCAGGCGTTGAGACCTAGGATCCACTGGCCGGTTTTCGCGGATGCGCTGAAGAGCTCCTACAATAGTGCGAGGATATATAGGCATTGTCTTGAATGGCCATATCTCTCGCGATATTTCCTTATCGCAAGGGCGGCATTTTGACGACATTCTCCGTAAATTAGGATCATGTCCGCATATTCAGCTGCTGTGTAGTTTGGATGTGTATTGCCATTACGATCACAAGTTTACACAAGCACTAATAACACAAATAAAAGAGTCCGTATCAAGAGATGTAAATACCTACTAGATTAGAAAACGAAAACAAAACAAAGCGTCCTCATCGCGGTATCATAATCTAATTACTATCCTAATTACACAAAATTAATAAATAAAACTATAGGTAGCGTCATTTTCGCGGAAAAGTTCACAAAAATATTAGTCGACGTAATTATGCGCACTATGAAGAAGTGAGTCAAGGACACAGGTTCAGCTACTAGAAAAGCAAAAGAATTCGATTTCGGTGATGCGGGGTGAGGGCGCGTGCCTGCGCCACCTCCCGACAAAGGTGTATGTCTCTTTCCTTTAGTATTGCTTATTCGTTTTAATTTCAATGATGCGATGTTATGATCCGTGACCACAAATGACCGCCGCGACAGTTCTCTAAGTAGGGTTACTCTAGGATGCTATTTTCTAAAATTTTATTAAATCCGTAAATAATAATGTTTATGGAATTATAATTTCTTCGTGAAACGAAAATGAAACCGTATGTGTGTTAAATTAAAGTCACCATTGTTGCTGCGTTGTATAGAAAAGTATAAAGAAGAAAAATTTCGTTGTTGGTCATAGAAAATATTTTAACATTTTTTTTGTAAATTAAAACCTTTCTATATATAAAAAAACAGAGATTGAGTTTGTCAAATATTCTAAGTACAGTTTGAGCTGCGGGTATGAATTGCTGCCAGCGCAAGCCTAGATTTTCAACTGTAATTTGCTTAAACTTCTTGCCAAATAGGTTTGGCGTTCATCCAAATCGACCAACCTTTCATCTTTTGAGTAAAATTTAAGCTGTTTGCTAATCCCAGTTTTAGGAAGTGAAAAATCTCAATACTTGTTCTTACCTTTACAGTTATGATACGATTAAATATCCGTCTTAACAAGATATTTTTCATTACAATTAACCGATCTCATCAAACAACAAACTGAATTTTCATCATCATGACGAATGGATAAGGCAAAACTGAATGAAAAAAATGTAAGGTTTCTTTTGATCATCTAAAAATATCAATTAAGGGAGAAACTAAAGTAAATTAAAATTATAATAGTTAATAAACATTGAACATTGAACCCATTTAGAGATAATTTTGGTGATAGTAAGGGCGACAAATAAGCATACATTCCATCTGATGATAAGTGGATCGGTGCCCAATTTTTTGTGTGAATCTATGCCTAAAAGCCTTTTCTAGTTCTCATTACTCACCACAACACACAACATTATTCTGCTATTTGACGCTGGTTTCTGTGCGAAGGTTTTCCGTACATTGCTAGGTAGTTGTCACCACATTTCGCCGGAAATCACAGTAGGACCAGTTAGTATCTGACTGCCTTTTGATCAGCCGCATTTGTGGCTGCATCTAATCAAATGCAAGGAACCACCATTTTTACCCGTAGAGCTACTCTCATAGGAGTCAACATTTTCGTCAAAACGGTCGACTCCTTACATATTTGTTGTACATTTTTAATAGCTGGGCAATCAACATATTTGGCCCTTTTTATCAACAAATCCAATTCGATCTACTTTTGTAATAGGATCTAATCCATGGCAGTTGGATAAAATGGTCCAATGTTGTTGTCATGCCATTTGCGACAATAATCCCTCAGATGCTTTATGATATAACTTTTTCCTCTGGGTTCTTTCTTCATCTCTTTGGAATTCAAGAAGTTTGCAGTTCTCTAAGCGATTTTCATGAACAGTTCCAGTGCCTCCTATATTCTGCTCTCGCAAATATTTTATCAAAGGTAAACCAGTAAAATTATCAAAATACAAGTTGTATGGTCCCACTCTTGTGGCAATCTTTCATAAGTTCTAAGACAACAGCAGCACCTAAGCCCAAGTCAGATTGCATCTTGAGACTGGGACCAGACGCACCCTGATAAGGCTCACATTTACTAAATACCATGGCGGCTGACCAAAGCTTAACCAAATCTAATGGGTTTTCCGTGTATGTGTTGTTGCTTGGTACCGTGCCTCCCAAAATATGGTACTATAGTTTCGTCAATCGAAATATGGAGGAGCGCTCTCCCAAGTTTGCTGTGAAATTTTTATTCAGTTTCGTGAAATATTCTCGAACTTTGCAAATTTGTCATTGGATGCAGAGATGTACTGTCGCAAAGATGAATATATTGCTGAATTTCGAAAACCTATTACTAATGCTAGATGCTACTAAGTCATTGTGTGTGTCACTTTTACTTCCCAGAACATCCTCATATATTTTGGCGTCAAATACCCTGTCAGTAACAATATAAATATATACTCTAATTTCCTCCGTAGTTACATTCAGAGTATGATTCCTTTGTGAGCATAAGTTGGACATCTCAACTATATAACTAATCAGTTCATCTATAAAGCAATTAAAACATTGGACAGAATCATCTCCTCCTGTAAGTGGGCAAAACTTCTTCATCTCGGTCTCCTTTACCACAAGTCGTAATAGAAGCAGTGGTTACATAATCGTACCATTTTTACTGTATTTTCTTTTTTTTCATTTTCTTTCAGGCAGCATGGATTCTTCTTCTTCTTCCTCGTCAAGATTTTCTCCAGACATGGAAGGTGGTTCTGTGTCTCAACTTGAGATCGAAGGATGCGACTAGGAAGATGCAGGATATTAGCTTCATTTTCATCACCACTGTCTTCATCAGTTACATCGCCGTCGTCAGGAAAAAAAAATTATATCACCTTGGTCTTCTTCGGCCTGCAACGCCTCGACAATCTCATCTAACGTCAACCTATAATAAATGAAACAATTTTATAAGCACAGCGATATAACCAACATATAACAAAGTTTTGTAAAAACAGTGACACATAATATAATGCCCAGTGTCACCTGCAGGTGACACCGCACATTAGGCGTTATAACAATACCACTTTGATTTTACATTTTCAATAAATACTTGTATATTATAGCATATATATTAATTTTTAACATTTGAAAAGAAAAAAAACACAATACTTACGGTTTGATTTATTTTCACTTTTCTTACAATAGATCACAAAAACGCAAGTTGATGCAATTACGCGCAAAATAACGTTGTGACATTGACAGTTGACGTATGGTGTGTTTCCAATATAAAAATTGTCAAGTTTTACTCTTTGACATTACTACCATAGTGTTAGAATTAGAAATAATATTTTCATGTGGTATAAAATAATGATTAAACTTCTGTCTTACAGGTGACACTGGAAATTGATTAAATAAAATGTTAACAAGGTTAGAGTCATGCTTTTTTATCCATTGTGTAGGTATGTTTATTTTTCTGATGTATTCAGTTATGTACCTTTTCAGATCAGTTCAGTACTAAGTTATTTAAAAAAAATAGGTATGAAACAGCTTACCGATCCTCCGTGGCCTTATGAGATTCTCCAAGGCACATTTACATGTTGCCGTATTCACGAGCACTATAAACGTACCTACGCGTTAGGCATTATTAAAACAAAACAAAAAACAAAACGTAACAACAAGAACAATATCATTAATTAATAAATAACAAATAATAACGACAATAATTTAATAAACAAAATAATTGAACTATCGCTCGTGATAGTCAACACGGAACTGTCTCAAAAACAAAAATTAGTCGTTAAAAATTATAATTCAACAAATTCAGTCGACATTGTCCGTAACTATTTGCTTTGGTAACCCAAATCTACTAAAAAGTTCGTATATATATTTATCAATAACATCTTTAGCAATAGTACTAGTCATTTCCAGGACCTCTAACTCTAACTCTGACTCTGTCATATTAAGGCCCATCTTTGCATACGACTAGCGACCATCGCCGGTATACCCGTATGTGGTCCAAATATTGATACCTATGGCTTGTGGTCCGTACGTTAGGTAAAGTTATGACCATAAATATATTGGTGAAATTTATTTATACATTAAATAATAGCGAGTGCCTCCCGATGTATCTGTGAATAATTTTTCTCTGTGTCAGCGAGAGTACTCGACACATAGGCGTGCGGGCGTTCCCCCCCGTCCGCGCGCGCGGGCTGTGGCAGCACACTGCCGATCCCGCAGGCACCAGCGTCACACGTTACTATGAGCGGTCGTTCCGGGTCATAATGTGCTAAAACTTCCGCGCCTGCTAAGATTTGTTTAAAATCAACAAATACTCGCTCGCATTCTGATGACCAAAGCCATTTAGTAACCTTTATAAGTAAATTATAAATAGGTACCAATTTAGAACTCATATTTTTCACAAACTTGGCGTAAAAATTTATTAAACCTAAAAATGATCTTAGCTGCGTTATGTTTTCAGGTCTTGGAATTTTTGTAATTGCTTCCACTTTGGAAGGGTCAGTTTTTATTCCCTCTCTACTAATAATGTACCCTAAATACTTGATTTCATTTACTAAAAATTCACATTTGCTGGATTTAAGTTTCAGACCATTTTTATATAATCTATCAAAAACTGTTTTTAATGCTTTAACACGTTCAAACTTGTTTTTACCCCCAATAATTACGTCATCAAGAAAAATTTCTACGTTAGGTATATTTCCTAATAGTGAACACATAATTCTTTGGAAAATGCCTGGATTCGATGCTAATCCATATACTAATCTATTGTAAACAGATAAACCCCGAAGTGTGTTTATAACCGTGTATTTCTTAGAGTCACCGAGCTCTATTTGATTGTATGCCTGGAATAAATCAATTTTTGAAAAATAAGCCGAACTGCCTAAACGTAATATGACATCTTCAATTCTCGGTAAAGGAGAGCGATCAATTTGCAAATTTGGATTAATCGTTGCCTTATAATCAGCGCAAATTATCAAGGAACCAACGGGTTTGTTTACCGGCACCAGAGGCGAGGCCCAGACGGAGCAGTCAACGGGCTCGATGATACAGTCACGCAGCATCGTGGCCAGCACGGCGTCTACGCGCTCGCGCATCGCTAACGGCAGTGGCCACGCGCGGTGGAATACCGGTTCCGCGCCTCCTGCAGCCGCAGCATCGCCCGACCGCCCGTGAACCGACCCAGCCCGCCGTCGAATATCTCCTTATACATATTAATCAAATTATCAATATCTTTATTTAATTGTACACTTTGATTTGCATTTTAATTATTACAATTGCTGAATCTTGGAATTTCTACATTTAATTCAGTCAACCATTGTCTACCTAAAAGTGATGTTGTGCCCCCTTCTATAACAAATAACTCTACTTCCTTGCTGAAATTTCTGTAACTTACAACAGGTTTAATTACACCCAGGGGCTTGATTTTTGCACCATTATAAAAAATTTAAATAAGGTCGGAGCTTTCAATTTTTAGATGACTAAATTTATTCTGATATGTATTACTACTAATACACGACAGAGCTGAACCCGTGTCTACTTCCATATTAATTACTTGGTTATCAATAGAAATTGCTAGACTAACCGCTCGATAATCGTTGAAGCAAAAATGATGGAAGTCCTCCTCCACGTCTCGTTCCGCTTCCTCTCCTCGTCGTCGACGTGACGCCTCGCCCAAATACCAAGTTTGGGTTGTCCTGTTGCATCGGCTCATTCTACAACATGCAGCAACAATGGTGACTTTAATTTAACACACATATACGTTTTCACATTTTCGTTTCATGAAGAAGTTATATTTCCATTAAACGTTATTATTTACGGATTTATTTCAAATTTTAGAAAAAAGCATCTTAGAGCAACCTGTACTCCGAGAACAGTCGCGCAGCAGTCATTTGGTGCAGTCAGTAGATAAGTTTACATCTTTTGTGATATTAGTGTTATTAGTGCTTGTGTAAACTTGTGATTGTAATGGCAAATACACATCCCAACTACACAGCAGCTGGATTTGCGGACATGCCCTAATTTACGGAGAATGTCGTCAAAACGCCGCCCCTTGATAAGGATATATCGCGAGTGATATGGCGCTTTAAGACAATGACCTACTCATCCTCGCACTATTGTAGGAGCTCTTCAGCGCATCCGCGAAAACCAGCCAGTGGATCCTGGGTCACAACGCCCTGGTCGACCGCCTACAACAAAACCAATCCAGTTAACTGAAAATGTTATGCAACATTTCGAAGACCAACCCAAAACTAGCCTCTGCCAGAGCGCTAGGCATACGTCCATAGGATATTAAAGCGCGAAAAGTGGCACCCATTCAAGTTTAGAAAAGTACATACTCTGCTGTATCGCGTGATAAATTAATAATAGTGAATTATTGTCAGTGGTTACTGAGTAAAATTGAAGAGGACAGTGACTTTATTTCCCAAATTTGTTGGACTGACAAAAGCACGTTCACCAGAAATGGCATGTGAACCAGTACAATCTGCATTGGGCCAAACCAAAATCCACGCGTTTGGCGGGTGAGCCAATCAGTACAGATTTTCGGTAAATATTTGGGCAGCTTTCACGGTGACAACATCATCGGATCCGTATTCATTGATGGGGCTTTGAACGGAGAAAGGTTTATTAATCTACTAAATAATACGGTGTCAGAATACACAAACAACAGAAACAGAAACAGAAACTTTTTTTTATTCAATATAGATTATAAATAATACTTATTGAAAGTCACTCTTTTGTTTAATTACCACTGGTTCGAAAAAAAAACCTCTGTCCTGGGAAGAACCAGCAAGAAACCACCAAGAAAGGGACGACAGTATGTTCTTCCATTTTTCCTTTAATATTTAGAGTTTCTGTAGTCATTTTTTCAGTGAGAAAAAATACTTCTATCAACCTAATCACAAAGCAAATCGAAGTCCAAGTTTGAACAGTGGTTGTAAGAAAGACAAAATCAAGCAACTAATCCGAAACAGGAAGCAAATCTTAAACCGTAAGCAAGCAAACAAAGTCAAAGTCTAGTCAAATATCCGTTAACAGTGAATAGGTACCGTATGTGGTACAGGTTGAAGTGCTCATTCACAATTCACTTTATATTAGTTCGAAAAAACACAACGTTACCGCGTTCTAAAACGATACCAACGCATCTATTGGTATTGGAACGAGATCAATACAAAATAGGTAGGTACCTAATATTCTTTTGATTTTACATTTATCAAATTGTAAAAATATATTTGGTTTGGTTGTTTATTTTCATTGTTTTATAATTTTAAATTAGTATTTTTGTTCAGGTGTAATTTTACAAATTTTTGTTACAACTTCTTCTCTATTTTGTTTTATGTTTTTTGCAATAAAAGTATATTTTATTCTATTCTAATAAATTAAGTTTAAAATATTTATCAATATCATTCACGTTATTTACGACCCAAAAACTTAAAATGACACCCAAGTCACCCAACCCATGATGATTTTACATACAAACATACATCCTCCATCCTTCCATCCATGTTGGTTTCAAACCATAATCGATGCCATTTTCGTAATAAACGTCCCAACAACCATAAACGACACCATATTGACATTTCAACCACATCGACAGGGATGATGGTAGATATTTCCCGTCTGCTACGTGGATTTTGAAATAGTTGTTGTTTTCGTAATCAGCGACCCGATAAACCATAAAACGATACCCTTGTTGATTTTCAAATTTGTCACCTTTTCCATCTTTTAGGGTTGAATTCTGAAACCTAAAATCTTGTTTACTCATTTATTGATAGATACTCCTGTGAAGTTTCGAATAAAATAGTTTAACTAATCTTGTTTCCTCATACAAACTTTTAACCCCTTTTTCACCCCTTAAGTTGAATTTCAAACTCTAGGACACGTAATTGTTTATTTCTAATCTTTATTAAAAACAAAGTTTCAGGCTTCCAGCTCTAAAATGACGGACTTCCATACAAATTTTAACCCTTAAGAGGAATTTTCAAAATCCTTTTTATCGTATGCCAACGTCATTACAACTGTCTGTGCCAAATTTCAGCGAAATCTGTTCAGTAATTTTGGCTGTGCGTTGATAGATGAGTCAGTCAGGTTTGCCTTTTATATGTATAGATTTGATCCGAGTAATACGTTTGTGAAGCCATAAAGAATATGAATATGTAGTAAGACCTCTCTTTTGCCATTCCGTTGAGTAAATATAGCATCACTTCACCAAATATTTTGCCCTTTGTCCATAAGTTCATGATCTTTTTCACCTTTAGTCGAAACACCCTCGAAATTATATCGTGTCTATCATGAGATTGTTGTCCTTGAAGCAATTGCTCTTTTATCTCGTCCCAGCGAGGATTGTATGTGAAAGTGATAAAAAGATCAGGCCGGCCGTAATTCCTACCATAGGTCATAGCGTCCTGTGTTCTTTCGTGCATATACCTAGGTCCCCCCGTAAAAGATCATGGAAGGACAACCATTTGTCCTAGTTGGTTGGCTTCTGGGTCTTGTCGTCCAATAGCATCTTTTAAATGGATGTAACTATCAGCACGTAATTTGGCTTGATTATTTTTGATATAATTTAATCTCTCTGTTGCTATTTTGACGTATTCATCCAAAATATTGACTAAAAAGGGCGATAGTTGACAAAATAGTTATCTTCTCCTTTTTAATCATTATACTATACGAATAGAAACTTGCAGAAGAGACAGTTTTATTAAGCGCAACTTAGTTGTGGGATCACGTTGTGGTATGTTGATAGAATACCCATCATCCCTCAGGAAAATATCAATGGATACTGTAGCGCATCATATGCTCGATGTATCTCACTAATACTCTGAAGTGAATTACTTTGGCTCTCGAGGATGATGTCCCTTCGATAAAATGTTGATCCACTAACACTAAAGCCATTTCATTTGTAGTTAGTGCACCTACCTCTATGGTCTTCGGATGGTTTTTATCAGCATGTATGACAACTTTATATGAGTCTGAAGGAGGGCTTTATCAATGGCACTTTTCAGATCTTTTATAGGTTCACTTGATATATTCTGCAATTGTTTGATTAAATAATTAAGTAATGTTCGGCTTATGGTAATATACTTCCAATTAAATAGTACACATATATTTTTAACAAAAGTCGGTGAAAAACCATCTGCTGTTACCTGTTTACCACCAAAGAAGTCATCTGAAACAGGCATTATATTTACGAATACCCATAAAATGGTCATGATCTGGGTGTAAATCATCAAACTAAACAGTGATTCAGGCAGTTGTTTCAACCGATCAAGTTGCACTTTCCAGCTCTGCAACATATACCAGGTGTGTCATCTTTCCATTTATCCGCTTTTACCACTGACACTTGTATGTCATAGAACCCAAGGCTACACTGCTGTCAGTTCTATAAGCTATATCAGGGTCAAACTCCATAGCGGAATGGATCTCGTTTTTCCATAAACGCAGTGTAATGTTTTCCTCATACCGTGACTGAATTGCTGTATGCACTTGTGGATTCGCAGTTTGGTAATTTGCAACAGCTTGCCTGTGTACATCGGGATTTTTTTTCTGATAAGCGGACACAGCTTTACGATTTGAATCTGGATTTTTCTGTCTATATCTTTCTTGTGCACTTTTTAATTGACTTTTTCTTGTGTAATTAGTAAATCTCGACCTTCGTTTATTTTTCTTTTTTTCATATTTTAATGTTGACGATACAGATTGATCTGTTCCGCTGGTTGAAGATGATATTTCACTGTTTACAAAAGATGTAACAGTTAAATGGTCAAGCTCTGAAAAAGGATCACGCTCTTCGACAGGTACCTCCATGCGACGCTTTGTAATTTTCTTCGCAACAATAGGCAGATAGGCGTCAAAATGTCCATTAGAAAAATCATGGCTAAATCGTATTCGCCTTACTGGACAGATATCTGTCCCGGACTCTGTGTATAGCAGACCGTTTCGATATACTTCAAACCGAAACGGAAATATTAATCCTGCAGCTACCAATTCACAAAGTCCACCGTAAGTTTCATGTAAGTTCCCTTTTTTACCTACTTAGAAGGCGAATTTTCAAAAACCTGTATGCCAACTTTCAAAAAAATCCGTTTAGTAGTTTCGGCTGTGCGTTGATAGATGAGTCAGTCAGGTTTGCCTTTTATATATATAGATTATTTACATTAAAAAAAATTACATTTGATCAAGAATATTTTTACAAAAATTTTACTAAGTGTTGGCATTATAGAAATCGGTCTAATATTGGCGGGGTCTAATGTACTACCAGATTTAAATAAATGTATTCCTTTACTATGCTTCATTAAATTAAGAAACACACCATATTCGATATTAGTATTAAAATAATAGCTAGTTGAGGCGCGATTATATCGATTATAGACGCAATAACTTTAACGGAAATCTCCCACAGATCCGCAGTTTTCTTAATATCAATAGTTTTAAAATATTTTAAAATATCTTTTGATGATATTTTATGAAATGTAAACTTCTTTGCACGCATTTACATTTTGTTTAAGTAATGATTCGGCGACGTCAGGAGAAGAATTCTGTAACAAGTGGTTAAGATCGGAATATCAGTAAAACGTTTCTCAAAAACCATTGCAAATAAAGTTCCATACAAAAATTTGGATTATTTTTGTTTAAAAGTGATGGAAGTTTCTTCACTATGTCACTTCTAAACTTCTCAAGCGACGTGCATTTACTGGAACAAACACAATTTTCTCATCTACTTGCTTTTGTGAACATAAGATAACAAAATAACTGTCCACAGTGATCAGAACTCAATTTTGAATTATATATTTATGCAACGGCTTAACTTTTGTAAAATGTTATCTATACATGTTGCATTACATTCAGTAATACGCGTTGGCTTTAAAATAAATTAAAAGACCATATGATTTAAACAATGATCTAAATTTAATATTGGTGGAGGAAGCTTCTAGGAGATTGATATTAAAGTCTACACATATTACAACAGATTTATTTTATTTATTAAGCTTTACAAAATCTTCCTCAATAATTTTTCAAAAGTATCGTATATAGAACATGAGGGTCTGTAGACGCTCACAACAATGAGGTGCTCAAACTCAACATATGCCATTTCTAGATTTCGCTCAACAGAGAAGCTCACAGTATCTTTACGTTCTTTACATGATAATAATTTACTAGCTAATATTAATGAGCCACCTCTTAAAACCGTTTCTCTATTGAATGAACTGACCACCTGGTGATTACTAAAGTTAAACATTAAGTTATAAGCTTTTAACCAATGTTCAGTAATACATAAAATATGAATATTGTTGCTATTAAGAACAATTCAATTTCTACCTCTTTGCCTATCATGCCTATCATATTCTGATGCACCAGGTGTAAATAATTTTTATTATCACTCTTTGGAGTCATACAATTAAGGTTTTGTAAGCTACATTCTAAATTATTTAAATTTTTATAACTGCTAGAGATTACCTCTATTGTCTCAATTTCTAATTTAAATCACTTGGAACTGATTCCAAATTACATATTAAGTCATTATAATGCTCAATAGAAGCAGATGTCTGTGTAGATAAGTCAATTAAATTAATTGTATTATTATAATTATAACAATTAAATGTCAAGTTTAAATTGTTATTACATGAAAATTTATTCATTAATAAATTTAAATTGTATCTTATTTTATTTTCCTGTGGCCAACCCTGTATGTAAAGTAATGTAAACAAGATAATTTTATGTACATTTAAAGTATTGAGATAATCAATATATTTTAATAATTGAGTTTAGTTTACATGTTCTCCCAACAAGAATTATTTAACTTTATTCATTATATGAGTAAAGGATGCTCCAGGCATGCAATAATTACTAACCAGATGTTCTTTTAAACAGTTATTTAACATCATGCCCAAATTTTTGTCTATGTCATCACAATATATAATAACTTTATTTTTTTTATATTTAAATTACTTTTTAAGTAAATATTCTTTGTCATGGCACTGTCATAGAGTGTAGGTGAAAATAATGAGTCCCCGATGAACCTGTAGTGGAGCGCTGATACTCACTCTGATGTTGTATTAAGGATGTTTTTTTTTTGACGGTAGGAGTGGAATAAACTAGACGCCTTATTTACTGCTCAGTAAAAATTAATGTTATATACATAATATTAATAGTCCTGTATATAAAATTAATGTATCTGTGATATCCCAACCCCTGCCAGTTTAGTCTGATTATATAATTCAAAGTAACTAGTGAGCATTGCTGCATATTGTTATCATTGCACACAATAACCTAAAAGTTAAATGGAGTCCATTAAGAAATCTGTTGCGGACCTCACGGAGCACTTCAACTTGAGAATGGCTGAGTTCCAAAAAGACCTCAAGAGCGCAATTCCAGCTACGAGCCCTACTTCAAATATCAATCATCAGTTCAACACATTCCGTTCCTTTGTTCTAACTGCGCTTGAGAACTTGCAATTACAAGTAGAACTGTTGACCCGTCAGAATGATGATATGGAGATGAGATCTCGGAGAAAAATTCTGCTGGTGCAAGGTGTAAATGAAGACAAGAAGGAGAACACAACCGCCTGTGCTGTAAAGGTATTGTCCGACTACTTAAAAATCCCTGGTATTACATCAGACTCCATTTAACGGTCTCACCGTCTGGGTCAAACGGGCACTGACAGGTCCCGTGCTATCCTTGTGAAATTCCGCAACATTGCGATGAAAGACAAAGTATGGCTGGCAAAGAAGAATCTTAAGGGCACTGGAATCACCTTGTCGGAATTCCTCACACAAAGTTGACATGCTTTGTTCCAAGAGGCGCGCAAACGGTTCTGAGTTTCAAAGTGCTGGACGAAGCATGGCACCATATTGGTATTAGGTCCAGACCAGACACGGCGCCGTGTCCGCTCCAGACTGGACCTGGATGTTATCCCAAGCTCAGAGTTGGTGGTGCAGGCCTCATCTGCTGTGGCGGTTGTTGCAAGTGCGGTAAAGGATACCAGGTCTACTCAAATGAAATCTAAAAGAGTTGCTAAGAAATAAATTTTTCGTGTATCTACACTTGTGTATCTGGTTCGAATATGCCTGTATGTTTAATGAGAATTTACAGTTAAGTTTTTTTGTCTTATTTTTTATGTAGCATAATCAATTAATATTTAACCTTAATTTACCGAATTCTTTATTTTTTTTTAATGTTTATGTATGCCATATCATGATTATCATAAGACATTATGTTAACGTCATTTGTGTAATGTTATCGTACAATTACAATCACAGATTGTAAAGTATAATTCTCAACCATAGAGTTCATAAATCACTATTTAAAACTTGTCTTTGTTATTGCGTTTCGTTTATGCAATGAAAATGATACCATAATAGCGCTATTCAACGTAACGTTATTTATAACTAGTTTTTATTTATAGCGTTATGCTTAATTTTAGTTATTTAATGTTATACATACTTATTATGTTTTTAATATATTACCAATAACACATTATTCTTAAAATTGGCTACATGCTGTTCAAGTTTTCACTTTTTTCGTTTTTATTCACGATTTGTTTTTTTTTGTTTGTTCAATTTTTTTTGTTACTTTGTATTAGTTGCTTTGAAACATTACCATATATGTTTTTTTTTACTGATGTAAATCTCTTTCAGACTGCTGGCTGGGTTGGGGTTCCGTATATTTATTTTTCATACCCTTTGTTATTTAATAGTTTATTATATATATTTTTACTTTATTTTATAATGTCGTTTGATAATAGTGTTGTTAATGATGATTTCGGTGATTTTTTGTCTTTGCCGTCAAGTGATGTTACATCTAGTGAGTTTAGCTTTCACAGTACAATGTCTTCTATTCCGTTAAATGATGCCCTTAATTCGTACTTCTCAGATTCTCTGAAAAATTTTAATGTAATTCACTTTAATGCACAAAGTATTCCAGCCCACTATCCTGATATGCTTGCGTCTTTTGAGTCCCGTAACATTCACGCTATTCTCGTCTCCGAATCTTGGTTGAAGCCATGTTTACCATCCACTTCATACTCATTACCGGGATTTCATCTCATTCGCAACGACCGTATTGGTAAGGGGGGTGGAGGGGTGGCGATTTACCTTCGTTCTTACATTCCCTTTACTGTTGTAAGTTTGTCCACTCAGCCTCCTCCTTCTAATGCGGTCGAGCATTTGTTTATTGAAGTTACTCTGTCTCATACGAAAATTCTTCTAGGCGTTTGTTACAGTCCGTCTCTCCACATTGATTACTTCTCCTCCTTTGAATGTTTATTAGAAAATTTGTCCCCGTCCTATAGTCACACCATAATTATGGGTGATTTTAATACATGTTGCTTAAAGAGACAATCGGTGTAGGCTACAATCGATTACGCAGGCGTGTAACTTATATATTACCGCTTTCTGCTACATAAGCTTCCTGATTGTACCCCATCTTTACTTGACCTAATTATTGTGTCCTCGCCTGATTTTGTCCAGAAGCACGGCCAACACGAGGCTGATGTTTTTCTTACCGATCTCTTATTCCTTACATACAAAGTTCGTCCTCCTAAAGTAAAATCGAGAATCCTTCTGCAACGTAATTTTAGTGGAATGGACAAAGAACGTCTTATTAAAGATGCTCGTCTTTTGGATTGGGCTGCTGTGGCACTACGGTCGATACGAAAGTTGAGTTGTTTAACTCTTTTCTCATACAACTGTATGACGTTCATGCTCCAGTAAAACCAATAAAGATGATGCACTTACCTGCGCCATGGCTGACCGATGACCTTAAACATCATATTATCAAAAGGCTTCATGAAAAGCAAACTCAAGGCCGATAGATCTGACAAAATCTGCGAAACTACAAAAAGTACGGAATCGCTGCAATACATTGTGTAGGGATGCACAACGACGCCAAATTCATAAATCAGTCGAAAACACTGCCAAGGTTTGGAAATTTCTTCAATCACTTTTGTTGGTAAAGCATCTTCTAGCTCATTTCAGCATAATTTTGATATTGAACTCCTTAACCAACATTTTACTTCTTCTAGTACAATTGACAGCTCAGACAAAGAACGCACTCTGAGTATTCTTTCTTCAATGCCAAGTCATAATTTCCACCGTTTAAGTTCTCCTTTCACTGACTGTGATGTTAAGAAGAACATATTATCCATCTCGTCTAAGGCCGTGGGTGATGACAGTGTTAGTCGTAACATGATCTTACCTACTCTTAAATTTATTACTCCCATTCTCACCCATATCCTGAATAAATCTATCTCCACGTCTAAATTCCCTGACGCTTGGAAAAGCGCCCAAGTAATTCCTCTCCCTAAGAAGGCCCAAGCCTCTCATTTTACCGACTTTTGCTCCATTTCCATTCTTCCGTTTCTGTCTAAAGTCCTAGAGAAACTAGTTTTTCAACAATTAAGTATATATCTAGATAGAAATTGCCTTTTGAATACTGTTCAATCCGGTTTCCGGTCGGGTCATAGTACGACTACAGCTCTGGTTAAAGTTACTGACGACATTCGTCGAGGTATTGATAATAAACAGCTCACTGTGTTGGTATTATTAGATTTTAGCAATGCCTTCAATACCGTTGATTTTGATATCTTGTTGAGTCTGTTACGTTCCATTAACATATCTCCATCAGTGGTTGGATGGTTTCAAAATTATCTTAGAGGCCGACGGCAGCGTATTCGCATTGAAGATAAATTTTCTTCTTGGTGTGACCTGCGAGCTGGAGTGCCTCAAGGTGGTGTGTTGTCTCTCCTTTACTCTTTGCTATCTTCAATAATTCGATCTGTCACAAAATTGCTTCTCTCTCTCACATTTATGCAGACGATCTTCAAGTGTATACGCAGTCAACTCTTGAGAACCTGCCTACTGCTGTTTCTGCTATCAATGCTGATCTGGCGGCTATAATCGAATGGAGTAAGTGTTATGGGCTTAAGGTTAATCTTTGTAAGTCTCAGGCCATTATTGTTGGTAGTGCTGGCATGATTTCAAGAGTTGACTGGAATAACTTTCCCTCGGTGGTATTGAATGGTGTTGTAATACCTTATAGTAGCACCGTTAAAAATCTTGGTATACACTTCGATACTACTTTCTCGTGGTCTCATCAATTGAAAGAAGTTAGCAGAAAGACTTTTGCTGTTATGGGTTTATTGCGGCGTTTAAGTTCTTTCCTTCCCATTCCTACTAAGATTGTTAGCACAATCTTTACTACTATCTATTCTCGATTATGCGGGCGCAAGCTATCTTGATTTAACTGAAGATCAACTAAACGAACTTGAGCGTATTCAAAATCTGGCTATTCGGTTCATATTTGACTTGCGCAAATATGACCATGTCTCCGAATTTCGTTTAAAGCTCAAGTGGTTATTCATTCGCCTTCGCCAGAATCTACAAATTGTTTCTCTTCTGTACTGTGTATTATTCAATCCAATGACTCCTAGCTATCTGAAGGAAGGAAGTTTCTTGGTCATGACAGACCGGATAGAGTTATACGGTCAGCCGGAGAACTTATACTCGCGCCACATTCTTATCGAACTAAATACTTTAAGAATTCCTTCACAGTCAAGGCCATCTGCTTATGGAATGATCTTCCTCCGCAAATTCGTCGTGCGAAAACACTAGAAAAGTTTAAGACTGACGTCAAAAATCACTACCTAACAGTGCAATAACCACTGGTCATCATTTGCGACATGTATTTTTTGTATCCTGTCTGTATTATATATTTATCTTCATATATTTATTTGTATGTATTTAATTATTGTATTCTATTTAATTTTCTGTCCTGGTATGTTTTTATCCTATTTTGTTTTATATTATAATGTATCAAGTATATAATAATATCATGGATCAGATTCATTGCCATGGAATTTATATGATTGTTTAGTATGGTTCTTTCTCCAGCCATATGTGTATTCTCAGTTTTATTTTTTCAGTCTTATTAAGTCATTCTTTCTTGCACACATTTTCTCTGTACAATGAGTAACTGGACAATTGTTCATCAGTTCTGTGTGCTTTAGAAGATTCACATTATGAGCTCATTGAACAGACTTTGAGTTTGGGACGCTTTCAAGTTATCTATGTATTGTTTTAATTGCACAATCTGCTCATTAGCTTCACTTAATTGTAACTGCAATGCAGCAATTAATCTGAAGATTCGTCATATTCTTGCACATTGGTCAAGCTCATCGACTGTTCTCTGAAGTTGATCCTTGTCTTTAAAACAAAGTATTCTTTATGCAACTTAACCATATCACTTTTAGCTCAGTATTATTAGCAATTATATATTTAAAGAAATTATACAACCTAAACGTCATTGATACCAACAGATGTGGTACCAATTAGATGGCGCATATCACTCTGTAACAACAGCCGGGCAGTGGTTAAATGACACGTTTGGTGCACAATGAATTGGTAGATTTGGACCACCATTTGAGTCACCATTGTAGCGGCGACGTTGTATGCCGTTTACGGAACCCACTGCCACTGTTGTGTGTCCTGGGTACACCGTCTTAAATGTCCCGAATATCTGCACTTGCTGCATACGTAATCACGAAATTTACAGGTGTCATAATCGTGATCGGTCGCTCACCCACTTGCATGACCGCCTTAACCCGTCTTCTCCATCTGCGCCTCCGCCGAACACCCTCAAACCGCTCCGTTCGGTTCCGGTGCCTCTGCTAGCGCGCCCGCGCTCGCGTACGTGGTCGCACGTGTTCCGCGACCGCCGCGGTCTGCTCGCGTCTCCACCGCTGAAAACGCATGCAATCCTGCCCCCGTTGTCTTTATATCGTGCTTCCCACTAGCCTCCACTGCTGCCGAGTCTCGAGACGTTGCAATCTTGACCGCGTTAGTGTAAGACACTGAGTCGTCCTCCGCGAATAGTCTATGGCGTACGATATCACTTCTGAGACCGCACACGAACTGATCTCGTAGGTTATCGTTGAGTGATGTTTCAAATTGGTAATGACGCGCCAACCTCTTTAACTCGGCTATGTAGCTCGCGACATTCTCGTCGGTGACCTGACGTGTTTGTCTAAACCGGTATCTCTCTGCTTGGACTAACGGGGGTGGATGTAAATGATTTTTGAATAGTGATATTGCCGCTCGTTGGAGCCACCGCAAGTGTGAGTAACGATCAAGCGAGTCTTATCCGACACTATTCCGATGATATCCCGGACGTCAGTCTGAGCGAGATGAATGGCTCTCCAGCACCTTAAAACGGCAAGGCCCCAGGCGAGGATGGAATTACAGCGGGCTTCTGAAGCGGGTGGAAAACCGGTACTTGAGTCCTTCAAGCTCTTTAATTCCGTCCTACATGGTGGCACTACCCGGAGGCGTGGAGCAGAAGTGCGGTGGTCTTGTTCTTCAAGAAGGCGACAACGCTCTCTGAAGAACTACAGACGATTTCCTTCTGAGCCGCGTCTACGTGCTGTTTTCGAGAGTCATTACAGAATCGTCTCGCACGCAGACTCGACGACTTCAGCCTCCAACAAGCCGGTCCGAAAAGGCTTTAGCACCATAGACCACATACATACCCTTCGGCAAATGTACAGAAGTCCGAGGACAATTTGCCACTATGTCTGGCGTATGTGGACTGAAAGCCTTGATTCCGTCGAAATTTGGGCGGTGCTGCAGTCCTTCAGCGGTGCCAAGTTGACTGTCGGTATATCGAAGTGCTGAAGTGCTTGGTAGGGCCACGATGGCTATCCGGTACAGAACAGTACAAAACCTATCCAACTGCAGAGGTGTACAGGGTGACGTTACTCCCGAAACTCTTACCGCTGCATTGGAAGACGTTTTCAAGCTTCTGGACTGGAAAGGATACGGCATTAACATCAATGCGAGTACATCACTCACCTTCGATTTGCCGACGATATAGTCCTATGGCAGAATCGCTGGGACCTAAGCACTATGCTCAATGACTCAATAGTGCCTCCCACGGATAGGTCAAGATGAACATGGACAAAACAAAGATCATGTTTAATGTCCATGTCACCTATGCCGGTAGTTGTTGGGAGCACTAAGCTCGAAGTTGTTGACGAATATGTTTACCTGGGACAAATAGTCCGACTAGGTAAGTCAACTGACCGAGGTCAATCGACGGATTCAACTCGGCTGGGCAGCGTTCGAAATTACGGCACATCTTCTCGTCAGGTATACCTCAAAACTTGAAAACGAGGCTGTACAACCAGTGCGTGTTGCCAGTGATGACCTACGGAACTGAGACGTGGTCCTTCTGCTGGCCGGATGAGGAAGCTCAAGGTCGCTCAGCGAGCTATGGAAGGCTATGCTCGGGGTCTCACTGCGTGATAAACTTAGAAATGAGGATATCCGCAGTAGAACCAGTGACCGACATAGCCAACAGATTAGTAAGCTGAAGTGGCAATGGGCCGGCCATGGCTCGAAGAACCGACAACCGATGGGAAAAAGGTTCTCAGTGGCGGCCTGTACCGGCGGACGAAGTGTAGGGCGTCCCCACTAGATGGAGTGACGACCTGGTAAGACATGCAGGAAGTCGATGGATGCGGGTGGCTCAGGACCGTGCTGTGGCATTCGGAGCCTATGTTGCATGGACTTGTGAAGGGCTGTAATGATGATGATGATGATGATTGCCACTGAATATTCGGGCTCCGTTATGCCGTGTAGTGCTGGTTAAGAATATCCACTACCCCATATCTTCACGTGGGTATCGTAATAGACGACAGTGGGAAACAGGCAGGAGATGGGCAGCAGCATCTTCCGTATAACAGCAATATCACAATGAAAAAACTGCGGTTGCCAACCCGCTCGCCAAGCGTGGCAACTATGGCAATATACCCCCCAATGAATAAAGTTGCAAAGAGACGGCCCCTAGTCCCCGGCGGCCCCGCTATTCCTGGCTACGGTCGCGACCATGGTAACGGCGGGGCAAGGGGTGCTAAGAATCTCCGGTGGAGGTTCGGTTGCCACCCACGACGACTTGACCTGGCAACTTATAATGCACGCCCCTGAGGACTGACGAGAAGATCCTGGAGCTGGAAGAAGAGATAGACAAGTTGCGCTGGAATATTAAAGATTATCCGATGTCCAAAGAGAGGAGGACACGGTAATCCTCGAATCCTCGGCGACCATCTGTCCCAAGGAGGTGTCGGATTTATCGTCCACAAGTCTCTCGTTAACAACGTTGTAAAGATTGGGAGTGTCGACGAGGGTTGCGTACCTTATACTCAGAATCACCAAACGGTATTCGTTGAAGGTCATACAGGTTTACGCACCAACCTCGACACATCCCATTGAGGTGGTGAAGAAAATATGAAAATATCTCTAGAGCCATATTTCTGAAAAACCACCATACGGTGTTAACGGAGACTTCAACCCAAAACTAAGCACAGGAGAACGGTGAGCTGAAAGTAGGGAAATTCGGAATAGGCAACAGAACCAAGGGCCAGCAGCTGGCTGACTTCATGGAGAAAGGGACTCTTTATGATAAACTCTTTCTTCCAGAAGCGGCCCCACAGGAAGTGGACCTGGTCGTGCCCCGACGGTTCGACAAAAAGAGATTGACTTCATTATGACGACCAGATGACAACTGTTCAGTGATGTCTCATTGATAGCGAGGGTGAAAACTGGTAGCGATCCTGAATGGTTAGAGGTACACAGAACCTAAACGTTAAGTTGAAGAGGTCTCGTTTAATGAAGTCAGCTCCGTCCCCTCGTGCTCTAGTCCAAAGTCCGAAACCTTTCAGCTCGAGTTACAAAACCGTTTTCAGTGCCTAGAAGACTGCAATGAAGTGGACGATATGAATGATAAGCTCGTGGAAACTGCCCATGCGGTCGGAGCTAAGTTCTGCAAGACCCGCCGCAGAAGAACACAAAACTCTCCGATCACTCTTAATCTCATGGCTGTTAGATGGGAAATAAAGCTGCAGTCTTCAACAGATTTGACAGCCTACAGGCAACTAAACAGACAGATCTCCAAATGCATGCGGACTTACGCAACTACATTAGAGCTTGTATTGAAGAAGCGATCGAGCGGAACCAAGGCTCAAAGTTTTGCCAGAGATCTGTCTGCCAGAAAGAGCCAACTGTCAAAGCTGAAGACCAAGTGTGGCAGCATCGTTTCCGGGACACCTGAGATTTTGAGTGAGATTGAGAGGTTCTATGGGCAACTGTACACGTCATCGTTGGAGCCACATGCAAGTGTGAGTAACAATCCAAGAGCGAGTCTTATCCGACATTATTCAGAAGATATCCCGGACGTCAGTCTGAGCAAGATTAGAATGTCTCTCAGCACCTTAAAACGGCAAGGCCTCAGGTGAGGATTGAATTACAGCGAAGCTTCTGAAACCGATACTTGAAGTCTTTCAAGCTCTTTAATTCCGTCCTCCATGTTGGCACTACTCCGGAGGCGTGGAGCAGAAGTGTGGTGGTCTTGTTCTTCAAGAAAGACGATAACGCTCTCTTGAAGAACTACAGACCTTTTTCCTTCTGAGCCTGCGTCTACGTGCTGTTTTCGAGTCATTACGAATCGTCTCCAACGCAGACCGACGACTTCCAGCCTCCGAAAAAGCCGGTTTCCGAAAAGATTTTAATACCATAGACCACATACAAACCGTTCGGCAAATTGTACAGAAGACAGAAAACACTGCCTTGCGTATGTGGACCATGAGAAAGCCTTGATTCCGTCGAAATTTGGGCGGTGCAACAGTCCCTTTAGTGGTGCCAAGTTGACTGTCGGTACATCGAAGTGCTGAAGTGTTTAAACAGTAGGGCTCCGATGGCTATCCGAGTACAGAATCAGAGTACGAATCCTTTCCAACTGCAGAGGGTGTAATATAGGTGACGTTATATCCCGGAACTCTTCACCGCTGCATTGGAAGACGTTTCATGCTACTGGACTGGAAAGGATACGGTATTAATGTCAATGGCGAGTACATCACTCACCTTCGATTTGCCGACGATATAGTCCTTATGGCAGAAACGCTGGAGGACCTAAACACTATGCCCAATGACCTCAATAGTGTATCCCAACGGATAGGTCTTAAGATGAACATGGACAAAACAAAAATCATGTTTAATGTCCATGTCACACCTATGCCGGTAGTTGTTGGGAGCACTAAGTTCGAAGTTGTTGACGGTATGTTTACCTGGGACAAATAGTCCGACTAGGTAAGTCCAACTTCGACCGAGAGGTCAATCGACGGATTCAACTCGGTTGGGCAGCGTTTGGGAAATTACGGCACATCTTCTCGTCAGGTATACCTCAAAACTTGAAAACGAGACTGTACAACCAATGCGTGTTGCCAGTGGATGACCTATGGAACTGAGACGTGGTCCTTCACTGCTGGCCGGATAAGGAAGCTCAAGGTCGCTCAGCGAGCTATGGAGAGGCTATGCTCGGAATTTCTCTGCGTGATAAACTTAGAAATGAAGATATCCGCAGTAGAACCATAGTGACCGACATAGCCAACGGATTAGTAAGCTGAAGTGGCAATGGGCCGGCCATATAGCTCGAAGAACCGACAACCGTGCCTCGTACCGGCGGACGAAGTGTAGGGCGTTCCCCCACTAGATGGAGTGACGACCTGGTAAGACACGCAGGAAGTCGATGGATGCAGGTGGCTCAGGACCGTGCTTTGTGGCATTCCCTGGGGGAGGCCTATGTTCAGCAGTGGACTTGTTAAGGCCTGTAATGATGATGATGATGATTCAAGCTCCGTTGGTTTTCTAGGGCTGCCAAGTTTGTTAGAAGTTCATAGGTCTCGTCCCCATGACAATTTAAGTTCGTTTTGACGCTATTAGCCGCAAAATACATCTCGAGGCGATCGGTATATAATCCACGAATCACTCCGCATCGAATTCCGTCATTTTCCGATAGACATATTTTTTTTGTACGCGTAATTAAACCTCGTCGGCACTGTAATGTTCGGGAATGAATAAGATAGAATGTAACGTCCGATTACACCTCGTTTATTTCGAAACTGTTCTAGGCCCGTCTCTCGCCGTGTTACATACAATTATGTATCTACCCACATACCTACATATTTATTATACACTACACAACGCATAACGATCAAGGAAATATGTATTACTCTATAAGAGTATATTAATTATTGATAAGCTAGTCAAATATGAATCTTAGCATGTTCTGCTATTAGAAGCTTTGACATGAATAATGCATTAATTAACTTTAAGTCACATAAATTTTGAGATTTTGTATTAAATTAGATTAACCTATGAATGAAAATAAATTTACTTATAATATTGGAATAATCGTTGCATACTGCCAGGTATTGACATTTTCTAGGATTTATTATTTAGGGAAAGGAAAACCCCCCTGAGTATAATCTTAATAGGAAACAAACGAATGCGATAAAATTTGTAATTTTAATACTAAGCACTCATTACATTACCAAGAAATAGATAGATTTTTTACGTGGGAAAGCCATGCTGCAGTTGTATTATAGTTGCGGCACGAATGGGTTGGCTCGGTCGAGGAAGGACCACGCTCTGCAGTATACTAGCTTGAAATAACAGCAAAGCATCTGCATTTTGATTCTTAATTAAGGGTGGATATAGGTGTCGATGGGTCACAGCATGCACTTGGCATCGGCTAGACTGTGTGCTCGCTTGTAAGGTCAAAAAATTTAAGAGCCAAAATAAAGATGAACTAATTTTTATAGAGTATGATTGATAAACGAGCACACAGTCCACCAGATGGTAAATGGATGCTGTAGAATAGAACAGAATAATTTTTATTCAATATAGATTATTACATAATACTTATTGAAAGTCATTTTTTATTTACCACTGGTTCGGAAAATACCTCTGTCCTGGAAAGAACTAGCATGAAAACTATCGGGACTTATATGTATTCTTTGATATTATAATAACCCTTTTTGTACAATATTCTACCTACTTCAAAAAGGAGGAGGTACTCAATTCGACTGTATGTTTTTTTTGTTTTTTGTAATGTGTGTTACCTCATAACTTTTTTCTGGGTGAACCGATTTCGATGACTCTTATTTTATTTGAAAGCTGGTGCTTTTCATGTGGTCTTATATAAATTTGATCTAGGTGTGGCCAATAGTTTTTGAGTAATTCTTAATAATTTATATTTAAGTCGGTTGTACAAAATTTTTAATTTTAAATTACTCTTTAATAAAACATTTAAACTTGCTTATTGACGAATTTTGTACCTTTTCTGAGTTTATGTTGTAAAAGCGTATACATTGCCACATAAATGAATTACTAATCCTGTGGAGTCTTGTAACTGGTATTACAAGCTTATGTTTGTTCCTAGTGTTTAAAGTGTTAACATCACTATTATTATCAAAGCTATTTATATTTTATTACGAGGGGACATTTTAAAGTTCGTGGAATGGGGGGTAAGGAGTGGAAATAAAAATCCAGTAGGAGAGATACAAAGTATCTCCCGGAGACGACACCTTCGTCTCGGTCAGAAAGAGCAAGGCCGGCTTAGCCGTCGCGAGATGGTAGTGGACGGCGTTTAGGTTCGAGTGAAGTCCCCTGATATTGCGGAAATTCACGGGTAGCATGGCAGGGGTCGCCTTGGTCTTGTTGCTCAGTTTGCCCCGAGCAGTTATTGTTTTGAGCGGAATTTAGACCACCCCAGAATACGCGGTGAGCACCCACGCTCAGGAGTGGAGTAGCTTGTTCGTGGAGTCTTTCATTTAATTCCTCTACCATGTTGATGGGGGGGGATTGGGCCTCCAGCCACCTGCCCTCACCAGAGGAAACGCCGAAGAAGAGCTTCCACTTCACGCCGGTATTCTGTGAGGTCATGGTACTAACCCGGCTCAAGCCGGCCCATACGTACAACAGCAAAAGCTTCCGCGTGGATCTACCACCGTTAAAATATGTTTAGTTTTTTTTTAATTTTTCTCTAACAGCTCTCATTTGCAAAACAAATATGGCTTCAATGTCAATCGCATTACCCCATAGCAAAATTCCATAAGACATCACGCTATGAATGTAACTAAAATAAACTAATCTAGCTGTCTCAACATTAGTGAGACTTCTAATATTTCTTACAGCATTTATGCTGCAGAACTAAGTCTGCCTGCTAAATTAGATATATGGGGGCCCAATTAAAGCATCGCGTCAATAGTAATACCAAGAAAAACAGTGGTATCCACAAGACTCAACTCTTCCCCATTTAAGAGCACATTGGTATTTGGATGTTTAACATTAGGTATTTTAAATTTAATACATTTTGTCTTATTGCCGCTTAATATCATATTTTTGGCGTTAAACCAATGTACTAATTTCAATAGAGCATATTCACATCATCATAATTAATTGACTGACGTTTGAGTATGAAAACTAAAGAGGTATTTAAATAAAACTAGTTTTACGGATTTTATATTTTTATTTTTTTATTTTATATTCCCGACGTTTCGAGTACTTTACAGCACCCATGGTCACGGGGGGGACTGAGATATTTGACGTCCCAATGTCATAGTTAACCACGGTTACCTCCAGATTAAAAATTATTAATTTTTGTTCCGATCTATGCAGTATGAACTTACAGTATCTTGAAGTCTTGCAGTTGTATGCTTGGGTTGGGATTTAATTTTATTAATTATAGGATCCCAAGCAGATGGTAGCACCCAGCCATCTTCTCTATTGAAATTAGGATGTTTTTTTATTTCAACAGCCTCGCGAATCATCCTTGGAAGGAATCGGTGTTCTAAAGCGAGGATTTGGGGTCTATCAAATCTAATGTAGTGACGGGGACGATTCTGTATGTGTTCACAGACTGCAGACTTCCCGGAGCGTCGATTCTTCACATCAGCTATGTGTTCTTTAACGCGGGTTTTTATTGATCTTTTAGTTTGTCCTATATAAGAGAGACCACATTCACAATCAAGCTTGTACACTCCTGCATCTTGCAGAGGACATCACTTAACTGATGGTAAAACTGACTAATCTTCTTCGGCGGCTTGAAATATGTTTTAATAGAAGCACGCTTCCAGGATGTAGCCAATCTTATCAGTGACACCTCTGACATATGGCAGTACAGCAGACTCGCGACTGTGGCCGCTTCACTCGTTCACTGTGACGTAAGCGCGGGACCAGAAGCTTATTGTCGTGCAAACTTGCTTGACGTGTTGGTGCTCGGCGGCCAGGTGTTTACTGTCACAGATCCTCGTGCTCTCTGAAACAAAGATTTACCACGGTAGCTAACTGTGAAGGATTTTACAATAGGTAGCCAGATGTAAGGCAGTGTCTTAGTAATGCTGCATATTCTATGGGCATGTTGTTTTCCTCCAGCCTTCTAGTTACAATCGAGATGCAGTCTTCAACGGGTAAGCATGTGAACAGAGACTGCATCAAAACTATAATTAATAAAATTAAATCCCAACCCAAGCATACAACTGCAAGACTTCAAGATACTGTGGTTCATACTGCATAGATCGGAACAAAATTAATAATTTTAATCTGGAGTAACCGTGGTTAACTATGACATTGGGACGTCAAATATCTCAGTCCCCGCAACCATGGGTGCTGTAAAGTACTCGAAACGTCAGGAATATCAAATAAGTTAATATACGCGATAAAATCCGTAAAACTAGTTTTATTTAAATGTGTAGTGTTCGCGTAAATATAAGAAATCATTTTGTAAAACAGTACAGACTGGTAATTGCAAATAAAATTCGCCGATTAGAAGATCTCATGACCAACGCGCAAGATATCTAACAGCCAAATTTCTTGAAGAGATGCCGAGACCATAATCTCATTCCTACTTGTGTCAAAATATCCACTAAAAGGACATTCGAGGAAGCGCTAAGATCTTAAATCAGGCAAGTAAAAAGTTGTTACGAACGGTAATCCAACAAAAACGCTCCGATCTACATGACATAAACAAATCCATAGACACATCATTCAGTGAGTTAAAGGCAGTCTTAACGACATTTGATTATAATGTTTGCATCGAAACGTTAAATAATTGAGAAATTAATAAATATAACGAATGCAAAAACAAACATATAGTAAAATATCAAAAATTAACGACCAAATTAAATGTCAAACATCTGTGTCGACGCGAGAACGAAGCGCAACCGTTGACCACAAACACGGATCATAGACCAAACGCGGTCTATAATCTGTCAAAACAAACTCTGGATGATGCAACAATTAGAGTATTATCGAAAGGCCTTAATTTCGCCACAACACCGAAAAAATTACCGTACGAGGAAATTATCTGCAGTGTCGAGGACTGTTTATTTAAAACAATATGCAAAGGAATATTTGGAAGCGATACGTCAAGACATTTCGTCTATGTTACGTCAAAGTTCAGCGCCGAAACCGAATCTACCTAAGGACGAATATAAAGCGTTGAATAACCTACGCAATAAACCAGAACTCAAGATTCTCCGCGCAGATAAGGGAAATTCCACGGTAGTCATGGATACGTCAGATTATAATTTTAAAATACAAGAACTTTGTCGGATTCAAGCATTTATAAAACGTTAAAACGACCCAACAAATAACACACTTAAAACAACTAGTGATCTCATAAAACACTCCGAAAAATTAAATCTGGACGTAAAATCGATAATACCGTGTGCCAAACCACCGAAGTTGTGTGGGTTACCAAAATACACGCCAATGCTCCACTACGTCCCATAGTTAGCCAAATCGATTTACCAACTTACAGATTTGCTCAACACTTTCGAATACTCACTCCGCTCAGGGGACATGAGCACACAAAGTTCTTACCATTTTGTCAGCGAGATTAAAGACCTACATCTGGCAGACAATGAAACTATGGTCAGTTTTGATGTGCAGTCTCTGTTCATACTTACCCGTTGAAGACTGCATCTCGATTGTAACTAGAAGGCTGGAGGAAAACAACATGCCCATAGAATATGCAGCATTACTAAGACACTGCCTTACATCTGGCTACCTATTGTGGAAGGAGTACTACGAAAGTAGATGGAGTGGCGATGGGCTCACCTGTATCTCCCTTTGTCGACGATATATTCATGGAAGACTTTGAGGAGACAGCCCTACTTGCTTCTCCGTAAATCCAAGATTCTACAAGCGGTACGTAGACGACACTTTCACAATTCTACCTTTAGATAAAGTAACTGCATTTTAGACCATCTTAACTCCATAAATTCTAAAATTCAGTTCATTGGTGGTTAGAGGCAAATAACTTTAGCTTTTCTAGATGTGTTAGTAATTCGGAATCCATAACACCTTGAGTCACACTGTGTACAGAAAAAGACCCATACAGATAGATACAAACGGTGACTCTCATCACCATCCTACAGTTAGCTACCGTGGTAAATCTTTGTTTCAGAGCAGGAGGATCTGTGACAGTAAACACCTGGCCGCCGAGCTCCAACACGTCAAGCAAGTTTTGCACGACAATAAGCTGGGTCCCGCCTACGTCACAGTGAACGAGTGAAGCCGGCCACAGTCGAGCAGTGCCTGCTGTACTGCCATATGTCAGAGGTGTCACTGATAAGATTGGCTACATCCTGAAGCGTGCTATTAAAACATATTTCAAGCCGCCGAGAAGATTAGTCAGTTTTACCATCAGTTAAGTAATGTCCCTCTGCAAGATGCAGGAGTGTACAAGCTTGATTGTATGGTCTCTTTATATAGGACAAACTAAAAGATCAATAAAACTCGCGTTAAAGAACACATAGCTGATGTGAAGAATCGACGCTCCGGGAAGTCTGCAGTATGTGAACATGTACAGGATCGCCCCGTCACTACATTAGATTTGATAGACCCCAAATCCTCGCTATAGAACACCGATTCCTTCCAAGGATGATTCGCGAGGCTATTGAAATAAAAAAACATCCTAATTTCAATAGAGAAGATGGCTGGGTGCTACCATCTGCTTGATATCCTATAATTAATAAAATTAAATCCCAACGCAAGCATACAACTGCAAGACTTCAAGATACTGTAAGTTCATACTGCATAGATCGGAACAAAAATTAATAATTTTTAATCTGGAGGTAACCGTGGTTAACTATGACATTGGGACGTCAAATATCTCAGTTCCCCCCGTGACCATGGGTGCTGTAAAGTACTCGAAACGTCGGGAATATAAAATAAGTTAATATACGCGATAAAATCCGTAAAACTAGTTTTATTTAAATGTGTAGTGTTCGCGTAAATATAACAAATCATTAAAGAGGTATTGTCAGCAAATAATATTATATTGTGATTGTCACCTACAAGGTAAGGTAAGTCACTAATATAGGTTAAGAAATGGAATGGGCCAAAAATCAAGCCCTGAGGAACGCCCACTGATACTACAGATCCGAATGAACCTTTACCATTAATAACGACTTTTTGAGTTCTGTTATATAAATGTGAAATAATAAGTCTAAGCGTAATATTTTTGACACTGAAATGTTGTAGTTTCCTGATTAATATATCATAATGAACACAATCAAAAGCCTTGGAAAGATCACAATGATCACAATCACAATAGCCCATAAACATCTACATTTATCCTTGATTAAGTATAAAAATGCAAATGCGTTGTTGCCCCTGAGGACTAAGGTAGAATGCCTCATTTCCAGTAAAAAGGGTCTCGGGTTATCTACACTGACCATATAAAACACAGCAACATTAAGCTGCTTTTCTACGCTGGTATTCTGTGAGACCGTGGTCCTTCCCCAATCGAGCCGACCCATTCATGCTAAAACCATAATATAGTTAAAGGTTGGCTCTAACACGTTAAATATTCTTAATAAATTAGATGCCCAATATCCTCACATTTTGTAATATTAGATCTTTACATATGAAATTGGCGTTTTTTACGGGAGGAATATAAAGTCAATTTTTTTGTAAAATATATTTAATTAATCAAAGTATGCACCGTTGTTATCTATGCACTTTTGCCATCTCATATGTAGTTCATTGATCCCTTTACTAAAAAAAAACTCTTTGAAGGCAGTTTGGACTGCCGCATCGGAGTTGAATTTTTTTCCTTGTAAGAAGTTGTCCAAATTCCGGAAAAATGGTAATCTGTTGGAGCAAAGTCCGGGGAGTACGGTGGATGTCGCAGATATTCCAATTGTAGCTCATCTAACTTAGTGGTTGTTTGTTGTGCAGTGTGTGGTCTTGCGTTGTCGTGAAGCAGCAGTGGCCCAGAGCGATTGAACAATCTCGGTTGTTTAGCAGCTAGTTCTTCCTTGATGGTAATCAGTTGCTGACAATAGAGATCTGCCGTAATCGTTTGGCCAGATTTTAGAAAGCTGTAGTGAAGGACACCAGCGCTAGTCCACCAAACACTCACAAGTAACTTTATCTGACTCAATTTTCGTTTAGGGCAAGATTTGGCTGGGTCTCCAGGGTTCAGCCATTGTGACGAGCAATTCCGATTATCGTTAGTATCCACTTTTCATCACAAGTAATGATTCGATTTAAAATCCCGTCATTATTGTATCGGTTGAGCAAAGTAACACAGCAGTCGACGCGTATTTGCAAGTTCGATTCACTCAATTCATCAGGTACCCATCGTTCAAGTTGAATTACTTTCCCGATTTGCTTCAAGTGGGTTAATACAGTTTTATCTCTCACCCCAAAGCCTGCAGTTATCGCTGAAGTGCTTTGTGATGGATCCGCTTCCACAATAGCCTTTAATTCTTCATTTTCCACTTTGGTCTCCGGCCGTCCACGGGGTTGGTTCTGAAGGTCGAAATTTCCAGAACGAAAACGTTGAAACCAAAAACGTACCGTGCTTTCTTTTGCGATACCAGTGCCGTACACATCATTAATCCTTCGAGCTGTTTCTGCAGCACTGGTGCCACGGTAGAACTCGTACTTCTCGTAAATATACCGATATTTCAAGTTTTCGATTGTGCGGTAATAAGCGACGCCAAAGAATAAAATAATGAGGAAAAAACAAATGAATGACTGTTTTCAAAACTCAAATGTACCAGCTAAATGAATTTATAAATTTCAATTTGGAATTCTCAACCAAAGAGGAGATATTTCAGATCAAATTAGTTAGTACGAGATAACGCTAATTTCATATGTAAGGACCTAATACTATAGGTACAGTAGTGAAGGTAGGTGTAGGATTGCCATGTGGCAGTAGCGTAACAGAATCCATTATCCCATTTCATCTCGTGAATTTTCAAAAATGGAATATCTCGTTAACAGTATATAGGGTCTTCGTTTCTCGTCACTCAAACACAGCAGCATTATGTTTATATTTCACGATGGAGACAAGCCAACCATGACGATCCAGGCTTTAGCCTTAATTCAACTGCAGCAAGACTCTACCACGTGTAAGATCGTAAGAGGCGACAATGGGTCAACAGGAGGATCTAATGGCTATATGTACATGGTGGTACAACCATTTCCTTTACGTCACGCGTAAAATACCCAGACCGGAGACGGGATGGGATTTGCCTTGATTGCTACTCTTGGCAGGCGGATTATATATATATATATATATATATATATATATATATATATATATATATATATATATATATATATATATATATATATATATATATATTTAAAGCTTGAATATATTCAAGATAAGATAAAAACGGGAGTACGGACTCTAATTTTTTTTAAATATTTTTAATTCGATATAAACTACCGTTCTGCAATATTTAACTGCTAAATATAATATCTTTATACAAAATATAATATAGCGTTGGTTAGTGATTGCGTAACTTCTGTACGACTTGACAAATGGAGGTGAGTTTTTATATATACTAACAATGTTTTGAGCTACAATAGTAAAATCATTTTATTAATACGTATGCGCCCCTCAAGATCACTTCCTTCGCATTCAACTCAACTATGTGCTATCTCAATTTTGTCTAATTCCTGTATCAGTGAAAAGAGAAAGAATAAAATAAAATAGACAGATAACTT
>JAGSMP010000781.1:0-101521 GCA_029286625.1 Parnassius orleans
CTAACAATGTTTTGAGCTACAATAGTAAAATCATTTTATTAATACGTATGCGCCCCTCAAGATCACTTCCTTCGCATTCAACTGCATGTGCTATCTCAATTTTGTCTAATTCCTGTATCGAGTGAAAAGAGAAGAGAAGAATGAAATAGAAATAGAGAGAAAACTTTTTATTACAACTAGCTTTTGCCCGCGACTTCGTCCGCGTGCAGTTCGGTTATATCGCGCACATGTGTTAAAAAGAGTCTGCTGATACAAGCCACAATTATAACTGGATGTCGCGGACAAAAGCTAGTAAACTACAAAACTTCTTTATACACCAAATTTTTTGCTAATCTATTACTGTAAGCCAAAATTATCAGACTACTGGGCGAGCTTACGCGTGAGCAAGCCACATAGAATTGCCCGTGTGAAAAACAACTTTCTCTCAATTCTATACCCGCATATTTTAATGTCTGTCCTTGTGATTTGTTTATGGTAATTGTAAATCAGACTTTGAGGGGAAACTGTATTCGTTTGAATTCAAAGGGAAAATCATTCGGGATCAAGGGAATTCTTGGTACAAATACAGTTTCCCCTTGCGAACATCCAGTTATAATTGTGGCTTCACTAGATTGCGATTTAACACTTTTACTTTTAGTCTGGTTCCGTTGCATAGTTGAGGGTCGTAAATTTCGCAACATCATAACAGGAGTGCCCACGCGCAGAATAAACATGATGTGGAAGACCCGATTGTTTTAGTGAATTAAGAAATTCGACAGGGTAGTTAATTGCGTCATCTGTATTGACCACAGAGTCTATTGATGTGTACACCATTTCTTCCCCTCAAAAGACATTAATAGTATATCGTTAATTGCCGCTGCTTGGTCGTTTTCAGGGTAAGTATGGCACGTTCACACAACCATTCCATTGGCTTATCGTGGATATGAGCAATATCTGGGTAAATTTGGATATTTACTCCTGTAACGTAAATACAACTGTGCACAAATTATGAGGATTGTTATCATTCCGTCATTTATCCGGTAATCACCGTTGCCGATTTCAAGTAGGAGATTCGCAAATCCACCAGCAGACTCTTCTTTTCTAAGTGTACCCTCATATTTTTCGAGAGCTTGAGGATTTTTATTAGAGGCCATAAAGTGGATCTCTCAAGACACATAACTTCATCTGCTCTAGTTCCTTTCAGCACTACTGGTGGGTCTGTCTAAATCTCCAGCCATCAAAATCGTTACACCACCCATTAACGTCTTATTTCCTCTTATCTTGTAGAGTTCTGTTTAAAGCCTCTACGCCACCCTTATGAGCCATGGTTATTTCATCCCACACTATCATTTCGTATGTTTTAATACTTAGCAAATTACTTTGTTTCGATATATTACAAATGGGAGTATCAGCTGTTAAACTGAGTGGTAACTTGAAGGTAGCACGAGTAGTTCGTCCACCCTCAAGCAGTATAGCTGCGATCCCAAAAGAAGCCACAGCCAAAGCAATTCCGCGAGTACTTCCAACATTTGCTAATAGCAAATTTATGAGAAATGTTTTGCCTGTTCCACCGGGAGCATATAAAAAGAATCTTCTCTTTAGAAGAAAAAAAAATCACCACAGTCCAACTACACCTTAAATTCTAAGCACAGTCAGGGCACACTTGTTTCGCGAACTGTAAACAAACGTGTTTTTTGCACGAATAACATCTACATGTCGATTTTCTTTTCTGTTTAGGTTGACACGAGAGACTAGTCTTTTGTGTCTCTGACTTATAAGAACCAAGTACTCTTGCGAAACTCATCCTAAGTTCACGGGGTTCAGATCTCTTTGATAGCTGTAAATCTATCGCAGAACTATTTCTTTTACTACTTGAAGTCCCTAGTATATTCATAGTTTACAATATCTGTAAAAATAACAGTTTACCTCAACAAAAAATGAAACAAAACACTTATGTAAGTACCGACGTGAAGCCTGAGAGGCCGCATCGGAATTTTAAATCGTAATTACTCACCAAATGCGCGTGTGATGACACCACTTCCTGCTCCGACGTCAACGTCGGCACTGTCCTTGCAGCTACTTAAAAGCAGGGATCGGTATTGCACGGGGAAAGGGGTAAACTAGCAAGTCAAGTGCCTGTCAGACCGCACGTTGGTACTTAAAGGTTAAGTCATTTATCTAGACTCATCTCATTCATCTCATTACAGCCCTTCACAAGTCCACTGCTGTACATAGGCCTATCCCAAGTTATGCCACAAAGCACGGTCCTGAGCCAACTGCATCCATCGATTGCCTGCATGTCTAACCAAGTCGTCACTCCATCTAGTGGGGTCACCTACACTTCGCCTACCGCTACAGGCTGCCACTCGAGAACCTTTCTTCCCAACGGTTGTCAGTTCTTCGAGCTATATGACCGGCCTATTGCCACTTAAGCTTACTGATCCTCTAGGCTATTTCGGTTACTCTGGTTCTACTGCAGATATCCTCATTTATAACTTTATCACGCAGAGAAACCCGAGCATAGCCCTCTCCATAGCTCGCTGAGCGACCTTGAGCTTCCTCATACGGCCAGTAGTGAAGAACAACGTCTCAGTTCCATATGTCATCACTGGCAACACGCACTGGTTGTACAATTTAGTTTTGAGGTTTTGAGGTATGCCTGACGAGAAGATGGGTCGTAATCTCCCGAACGCTGCCCAGCCGAGTTGAATCCGTCGATTGACCTCTCGGTCGAAGTTGGACTTACCTAGTCGGACTATTTGTCCCAGGTAAACATATTCGTCAACAACTTTGAGCTTAGTGCTCCTGTAATGTTGAAGGTTTTAATAAATAGGAGACGTGTTGCTTGTACAAGAACTTTAATTATACTCCTCCTTATTCTTAACTTAACTCTAATATATATAGTCGTGAGGGCTATATATATACTACACTACACCTCCCACCGACAAA
This sequence comes from Parnassius orleans, assembly GCA_029286625.1. NCBI lineage: Eukaryota > Metazoa > Arthropoda > Insecta > Lepidoptera > Papilionidae > Parnassius > Parnassius orleans. The sequence continues at coordinate 2,929 of JAGSMP010000781.1, forward strand.
AAATAAATAAAAAATGATTACATTTGTTTTTTTTACTATAAAATCAAAATTAAACTTAAATCTAATAAGAATATAAATTACAAAAGTCAAAACAGGTATATTCTATGGGTACGTCGGGTGGCCAGATCCTCCTGTCCATAGTAATTTCAAGGTCACAATAGATTTGGTATGATGTATCATGCACATACAACATACATATTTGACATTATTAGGCAATATAGTAAATATTTGAGATTCGCGGACATCTGGTATAATTTTTCAGGCATTACAAATTTATATCACATAGAGCTCATATAATATTTAGGTAGGTATATCGTTGTCAGTCAGGGATTGAGGCTCACAATATTATGGGCACATAAATTTAAATTAATTAGTTGTAAACATAGTATAATGAGTTTCTAAATCATATTAAATGAAGTAATTATTTTCATAATCCACACAATAAGTTGGCATTATTGTACTATTTTCCCAGAAAATAATAAATTGTAATGGATAAAGTTTATGATTTGATAGTTTAATCAATATTATACCGAAAATAGTTTGTTACATTTCATATTAAGATATCCAGAACAAAAGTCAATGCAAAGCAATGTACCTAATCATTTTCGTTAACATAACAATAGACAGATCAAAATACATGTTGCGATCCCAGCCGCGTAAGCGATTTGTGACCTTTGTTTTAAATTCGAAGTACACGTATATGGAAACGTTTGAGATTACATCGTATGATGGTACCTACTTTCAACAATACAATAAATGATATCGTAAATAAAATAATTTTCCTTTCTAATAGTTTTCCGTTAAATATTTGTTTTAAACATTTCTTCTTAATTTACAGTTTAGATAGTTAGATTTCATTGTGATAATACGATTACATACATTATCGAATATTCATTACAGAAATTTAAAATATAGACTATTACACACCTAAAGTTTGTTTAACAAAATATTTATTAAGATTAGAAGAGATTTTTTAAAGCAGATAACATAATTTTATGTTTCGGTGTCTATAATATAAAAATACTGTTACATTATGAAACTTATAATAGTAGAGTACACTTTGGACTTGATTTTAGTAACCATATACAAAATTTTGTGTGTTACCTTTTAAAAATTGTACAAATTTTAGATAAACAAAAAAAAACATAAAAGAGAAATTTAGGGTAGTTATTGTAAATATGAAAAATCTTGTAAATTCATATAAAATATGGTAAAATAACTAAATACATGAAAATGTGTTTATTATTTTTGATTAATATTTTTTTGTTTACGTGTGGTTATGTGGATAGATAATATAGTTACTAGGTACATGTGTAACTGTGAGTAGAATTATGGGTAGCATTAATAGCCCTAATACAGAAATGGAAATAACTACAAATCTCACTTTTAGATTTGGTCGATTTGTTCAGATCCCTTATTACCTCATTTTAATTGTTCTCATGTCCTTGCATGTTATATATTTTCATACTAACACTACTCTCATATCCTTTGTTTTTTATTATCCGGCCTTTTTTTTTTTTTTATTTTTTTTTTTCATATTTCTTGTACGTACTTTCTTTTATTTGTTAATATTTTGACCTTTAGCTAGCCTTATTTCTTTTAGTATTCTATTCACTTATATATTTATTATTAATTAGATACCGGGAATCGGAGTTTTAATTCACTTCATTTATATTTTACTTCATGATGTTTATCATGCGGGTACTTTATACATATGGGCCCCCCATTTACTTGGGTATTATATTACATTTTCATTACATTCATTTTATTTTATTGGTACAAACTTTTTAAATCATACTATATCAAGGTAAAACTGTACCTTGGGTTGTGCACAACCTTGAGGTCTACGTTTAAGTCATTATAAAAGGACTCCAACAATTGTCACTGAGGAAAACTAAGTTCACCTATGATCCAATGAAGGACGTGACCTCTATGTACCATTATCAAGGGTAACAAATTTAAGACTTCTCTGGTCCCCAACAGTACTAATATGAGTAAACTCTTTCACATCACTTGTACTGAAGGTATTGTTCCTAGTACCCGTTATCTCCGATTTTATCATCCAATCATGAAACATACCCTGCTCGAGGACTATATGCTATACCAGTGATGGACGTTGTTCCGTATCTCTCCATTAATATCATATCAAGATAAACTTTTGTTTTATTTTTTTCTTCATAACTCTTATTTCATTCTTTATTTATACATTACCGTGTTCCTTATTAACATGTTATTATCTATTTGACTCTATCGATTACTTTTATACTTGCATGCTCCACTTACTATACTAACACATTATTCTCGTTCATAATGAATTCCATACCAGGAGTTTAAGCATTCATCAATATTTGGGTGATCAGTCCAATATTGACGAAACTTAGCAACCCAATCATTCATATTCACACTTTTGAACATTCCTTTCTTTCATTCTTCACCTTTTAAATACATCCTTGTTAATTTTTGTACAAAATGGGATAATATTTTGTCAGTCAAAGTTTAACTCTGTTAAGAAATATTACTATTAAAACTCTCTTGGGTCGGCGACATATAAACTTTATAATAGGCATTTTTTTTTATCAATTTCCTTTCCGTTTTATTACAAAGTGTACCTATCTAAGGATATGCTGGTGTTATGTACCTGTGTATATTATTGTTATTCTTAATTAGGAGAACTCTTATACGGTAACGACCTACTTAAATTTTGTTTTAGTAATAAATTATTTTTATTGAATATTACTTTATATAAAACTTGTCATAATTAATAAATTGGACATAAATACAGAAATAAATTAATGATAATTGGATGTAACATTTATAATTTATAATATATAATGATTGACAAATTAATGGTCATATCAACATATAATTATAGTATAATATATGTATATAGTATAACAGAATATAGTATATGACATTGAGCCATAATAACAATCTTACGTTGGTATTTCCTCTGACGCTGTTACATAACTAATTAGTTACCATATAAATTGAATAATATTGAATAATTTATGTGTCGTTAAAATTTCGATAAATATTGTTAGTTATTGACCATTAATATTTTACACTACTATAATATAATATATAAAACTAAATTATACTTAAACACCATTGTACAACCATATTGTTGCAAAAAGAATATTATTATTATTAACAAGTGGTTATTTACCGATTAATTGTTGCGGTTTAATACATCATTTTGAATTTTTCTATTAATAAGTACTAATGTTTTTCCTACTTGTTAATTAATGATTTAAAGTTTTCTTTCCCAAGAACTGTGTATAACATTATTTAAGTAATAATATAGTAATTATATTAAAAATGGGCCAAATTAAGAGTACCTTTAACCGACGAGCGTGTGCGTAGGTATATAGATGAAGGAGGCGAGAGATGTGTCAGGATCGTGCCAAATGGAAGTCCATAGTATCTGCCTACCCTCTGGGTGACAGGCGTGAGTGTTTATGTATATATAATTTGACACATATATATATATATTACATTCAGGCGCTTTCGAGATAAGTATGTCTTGTACCTGCTACGGAACTTGGCTGGTCGCTGGTTGTACTCTGATTTCTTTCTGCTGCTCTGGCACTCAAAGATGTTGTTAGCTCACCGATGTGGTTGGGCACGTTTCTTTCTTCTTTCGTTTTATTTTGATAAAATTGGTACTCTTATCTTGAAGGAATATTGATTAAGATGTTTCTGGATCTTGAAATCTTCTTTCTTGAAACTTGTCAATCTTGATTTAATAGCAATGTTACTAGAGCTTCTTCTATAATTTCTTCTTCAGGTCTTTCTTCATTTCTTCTTTGTTTGTCATTTCTTGGTTGTCTTACTAAATTGGTCTTCAAAATCTTCTTTAAATATAAGTAAAATTATTGTCTCTTCTTCTTATATTCATAATTTAAATTTTATTTGTCACATCCGGTATTATGTTCTCTTTGTTATTTTTTTATTGTCAATCTTCTTATAACCTTCCTTCATAATTTAATTTAGATTTCTTATAATATTTTTTTTCTTCTTTTATGTAGTAGGCCCGGCAGTGCGCGTGCATTGTCGCAGCGCACCGCCTGGCAAGGGTCGCCATGTAATGTTGAAGGTTTTTAATAAATAGGAGACGTGTTGCTTGTACAAGAACTTTATTATACTCCTCCTTATTCTTAACTTAACTCTAATATATATAGTCGTGGGGCTATATATACTACACCCTCCCAACAACTACCGGCATAGTTGCGACATGGACATTATAAATGATCTTTGTTTTGTCCATGTTCATCTTGAGACCTATCCGTTGGGAACACTATTGAGGTCATTGAGCATAGTGCTTGGGTCCTCCAGCGATTCTGCCATAGGACCATATCGTCGGCAAATCGAAGGTGAATGATGTACTCGCCATTGACGTTAATACCGTATCCTTTCCAGTCCAGTAGCTTGAAAACGTCTTCCAATACAGCGGTGAAGAGTTTCGGCGATATAACGTCACCCAGTCTTACACCTCTCTGCGGTTGGATAGGTTTCGTACTCTGGTTCTGTACTCGGATAGCCATCGTAGCCCTACTGTACAAACACTTCAGCAGCAGCACCTCGATATACCGAGTCCACTTGGCACCGCTGAAGGGACTGCAGCACCGCCCAAATTTCGACGGAATCAAGGCATCATAGTCCACATACGCCAGACATAGTTGCAAATTGTACTCTTCGGACTTCTCTGCAATTTGCCGAAGGTATGTATGGTCTATGGTGCTAAAGCTTCTTCGAAACTAGCTTGTTCGGGAGGCTGAGTCAAAAATAATATATGAAAGAGATTTAAGGTAGAGTTATTGTAAATAAGAATCAATGTAAATATGCAAAATCTTATAAATTCATATAAAATATGGTAAAATAACCAAATACGCGAAAATGTCTTTATTCTACTTGATTAATATTTTTTACGTGTGGTTGTGTGGATCGATACTATAGTTACTACATGTGTAACTTGTAAGTAGCATTTTAGGTAGCATTAATAGCCCTAATACAGAAATGCAAAATAACTACATATCTCAATTTTAGATTTGGTCTGGGATCCTTATTACCTCATTTAATTATTCTCATGTCCTTGTATGTTAATTATTTTCATGCTATCACTACTCATTTCCTATTTCGGTTGTCAGGCCTTTTTATTTCTATATTTCATAATTCTTGTACGTACTTTCTTTTCTTTCTTAATATTTTTTTACCTTTAGCTAGCTTTACTTCTTTTAGTATTCTCTTCACTTATATATTTATTTATTAATTAGATACCGGGAATCGGAGTATTAATTCACTTTATTTATATTTTACTTCATGATATTTATCACGGGTACTTTATATGGGCCCTCATTTACTTGAGTATTATTATATTTTTTCATAACATTCATTCATTTGTAAATAAACTTTTTCTATCATACTATATCAAGGTAATAGTGTACCTGGGGTGCACAACCTTGGGGTCATGTTTGTCATTTTAAAGACTCCAACAATTGTCACGGAGGAAACTAAGTTCACACTATGATCCAATGAAGGATACGACCTCAATGTACCATTAATAAGGTAACAAATTTAAGACTTCTCTGGTCCCCAACAGTACTATATATGAGTAAAATTGTTCACATCTAACTTGTACTGAAGGTATTGTTCTAGTAACCGTTACATCCGATTTTATCATCTAATCATGGAAACATACCCTGCTCGAGGACTATATGCTATACCAGTGATGGACGTTCCCGTATCTCTCCATTATTTATTTGTAAAGGTCAACTTTTGTTTTATTTCTATTTATTTCTTAACATTTATAGTTTATTTATCATTTTAAGTTTATTAATCATTATTTAATTGTACCATAATATACTTTCACGTACATGGCTTGCGTACCTACATGATAAATAATATGGATACTATTCCCATACAATTCATAATAAATTATCATTCCCTCGTTGAAACTCATTACGTCTTTAATCTCATCTGAACAACCTTAAAAAATTAATCGGTTATTAGAACTCTCAGCTGATCAGGCTGATTGTATGTGGATATGCTAACCACATTGATATGCTATCCATCGACAATAAAACTAACACCAATTAAAGCGTCTGCTAAGCTAACACCAATTAAGCGGCTCAGTTTGAACGTTAGAGGTGAAACGGATATGCAACCATTTATTGTATTAATTAATCTATCGCCATTAAATAATAAATATATTATTTATTTGAGACAGGTTTTAGTGGTAATTAACACTTCAAAGCAAAGTATTGGCAGTTTCTTACTTTCATGCTTCACACTCCAAAAAGTTGATGCGAGGGTTTTGGTGTTATATTTCAACACTGAACTAAAGTAAAAGTAACAAACTAACCTACAGTTCACCTGATGGTAATTGGCTACTGAAATCCATGGACAGCTGCAACCACTTTCAAACAAAGAAGGCTTCAGATGCGTTGTCAACTCTTATAACTAAGATAGCCGGAACAAGTCAGTGCAAGTACTGCTATCGGCAGAATCAGGTAAGAGGGTAACAACCTCTCCAATAGAAAATAATAGAATTTAATCACTTTATGCAATATTGATTACGTGTAATTTTTATTGAAAGTCATTTTAACTTTGACCAAGACGCATTCCTAGCAGAGTAGGAGTTCTGCCCCCTGTATTTGTATAGTGATTTAGGAAAGAACAAACACACTGCATTCAAAAATATAATAGTCCCGAATAGTCTATATCAGCAGAGAACTGTGAAAACAGCGAAGTAAACTGTAAATCTACTTCAAAGCAATGGTAGTCTAACGATTGAATAACTGAGTTTGTACTGACTTTTTATGAACCTTATGTATATCAGCCTTAAACCTGTGTTGATTTATGAAAAAAAAAGTATATGAATGTAAACATCAAATTACAACGTGTATGCTAAATATGTGCTTAGTTCAGGTGCGGTCTTGAAATTATTATGACAATTAATGTGCGTACCGAATATTTTGAATCACAAAATCCAGATATATTTGAACCTCATTAAATTCTAAACATACGTTCTTGGTTTTATGACCCCGTAAACCATACATACTCGTATAATATCATAACACCGAGCCTGCTCGTAAGGTAGCTTATTCATGATATCTGATACTAATTCACTATTCTGGAAGTTCGTAAATATTTATCGTTGGTTATGGAGCTGTTTGAATACTTGTTTAATGACTATTTTGAATAATATGGAACTGGTTAGCGTATGTACTCGTGTTTTCAAAAATCTTACATTCATTGGTTTTTGCGACAAGGTAGATTTATACATTTCAATGGTAAGAATTATGTTCAATTAAGTTGAAATGACGAGAGATTGGGAAGTGAATTGGTATATCTTCTGTTTCCCCAATTATTTATGTCTGGTGTATCCTGATGAACGAGCCTCTGGTGACTGATTAATTTCAGAAACTTTGTACGTAACTGTTGAATTCAATTTTCACAAATAGGTTCTCGGAGCAGTATTATTGATAGTTGTGGAGCGTTTTCTAAACGAACGGTTTTTTGTGGTTCCTTACCAAAAAAGCAAAACGGAGCACTATTAATGTCACTCTATTTACTGTCTTTCTGACTGACCGTCCGTCCGTATGCCACTTGTATCTAGCTCGTAGACGGAATAAAATACAGACCTGAAATTCGAATGTTTGGTGTAGAATATTGACCCGAAACTGAGTACTAATTAAGAAATTCAATAAAAACAATTTTCAGAGAAGGGGTTAAATAAAAAAAGCAACAAAATAATAATATTTTCTGACACTTGTATATAAGTTGACATCTTTAACTAGAGCTTATTAAGCAGAGTATAAAAGATATATTTTATTAAACAAAAATAATTTTTATAATGGGGTCTATCTTAAAAACTTAATAATGTTAGTTTGGATTTTGCAATAAACTAAAACAAATACTAAGAACATCGATTCAGAATGTAGTTTCTGTTATTATGTACGGAACACATTAGTCTTTAACTCTTTTAAGAGAGAGGTCCGACTCGCACTTGGCCGATTTTTCTTATTTCAACTGTTTCTTTAGCATCAACGGGTAGACCTAATGTCTCAATAGGGCAGTAGTTAAGCGTTTGGCTGCGGCGCTACAGTGCAGCGAGTTTGAAATAAAAGATCACATCGTACAACTTCTCCGTGGAATTATTTACCACCGGCGATTTCTCCCGACCGACATGACTTAGGAACCTTCAATTCTCCTGGTGTGGCGGTTGTACATGGGCGGCGGTAGTCACTTACCATCAGGTGAGCCGCATGCTCGTATCCTCTCCTCTTCTATAAAAAAAAGTAAATAATACTGATTGAAAATCAATTTTAATTTACCACCGGCTCGCAAAATCGACCCTGACTCTGATAAGAACCAACAAGAAAACCAGCGGAACGTATTTTCAAATAGTTTACAATATTATGTTGAACAAGTAACTGTTACTAAAATAATTAAAGAAAAATCTTGGTGGGGATCAACTCATTTCACATGGGTTATTATCATCCATATATTCCTTTTTATTAACCTAAATAATGACGATTTTTATAAAATATTTAAAAAATAATAATTTTACAGTTCTCTCTTAGATGCTGGTATCTACAATTGCAGGATTATACTAGCTATTAACGGTTGTCAGCATATTTGCCGACAGATTAGCGAGGGCAGTCTCCATCAAACAGTCTGGACTTTACATATGAAAGTAAGCTTGCATGACTGGACGACTTTCACCACTGCTCTCCGGCAATCAGTTTTACCGACTTACCTATGTAGACTTATTAGATATAAAAGTTAACGTATTATCATAGCGTTACTTCTTTTATAGGATAGGGTGACAAAAAGCACACAGTCCACCTGATGGTTAGTGGTTGCTGTGGGCCATTGACATCTACATCTATCCTCGTTTGCGAATCAAAATGCAGATGCGTTGTCACCCGTGAGGGCAAAGATGGAATGCATCTTTTCCAGTAAAAAGGGTCTCCGGTTCTCTACACTCACCATACGAAACACAGCAGTGTTAAGCTGCTATTTTACGCTGGTATTCTGTGAGAGCGTGGTTCTTCCCCGGTCGAGCCGACCCATTCGTGCTACAATTATACTACTAATATAGCTGGGGCATGGCTCTACCACGTATAAACATCTCGCACTTCATTCATTACTTTCCGTTTAAAAGTTTTAGTATCAAAACACATCAACAATCAGCAGTACTAGAAAATGAATGCCTTGTTGGTCTAGTGTTCGTAAAGTTGACAGCTTATAATGTGGGTTTGAATACGGGATCGGGCCAAAAATCACTTTCTGGAGTTTTCTGTCGAGAAATTCTCACTAGCATCCTGATTTCAGGAAGTGAGAGGTGTTTCGTTCTCTCTCAGTAGAACTTCCTTGCGGCTACTGTCATGTGTGTGTACCATATCGAAGATATTTAAATTTATATTTTACAACTTTTATATAGAAAAAGTCATAATTCTTTCAGATTCGACACCAAACTAGTGCACGTCGGTAAAATTATAAAGTACTCTAAACTGAATCGCTATGATTATGAGTAATTTTTTTACGATTGAGGCAAATCTTGCATACAACATGAGAGTTTCATGTAGACCAGTAGCTTTTTATGGCCTGTTTAATTTGTTCATCACAAATATTTAATCTCATTATAAGAAAAAAGGATAAAAGAAAGTTAACCTTGGTAAATGTTATTGACGTACCTGACGCGTACTTTGAAAGGGTTTATCGAGGTAGATAGAGTGTTCGTTTGAGGAGGCTTAATAGGGTTGATCGAGCTTCTTAAAGGAAGCTTGGGAGGGTTAATAGGATTACGTGAAATGTTATTGTGTAAGTAGGCGACATATTTCAAATTTAAGCACTGGGTTAAATGTATTTATTCATTCATATAGTATTATGTAATGCATTACAGTTTATCAACATTTTATTACTGAACGTAGGCCACTCTTAAATAGAACATTTCTTAATGGGAATTATAATCACCACACTTGGCAGATGGGTTGTCAACCACAGTATTTAATTCAGGATAATACTGCTGCTTATCTTCTGTTTCATTTCCTATTATATTTTACATTTTTAGATCACAGTTGCCACCCATTTTGATACGATGATGGTCACTGTAATATATATAAAACTTAATTTTGAAGGTAGCTCAGAGGCAACCTCTACTCACCTTAGTGGTTATCTAATTTTACAGTACGAGGAACTTGATTCGATCCTTACCGATACAAATTAAATTGTTTTTTTCAATTTTAAATTCTAATTTACTACGTGCTTGGTGGTAAAGGAAAACGTCGCGTACATGTTAAAGCTACATGTCATATGAATAAAATATTTCAAGGGTGTGTAAAATTCATTAAAATGCACTTGAGCAGTGCGGCGAACTAACTGCTTCAAACTAACTCTTCAAAGTGAGATAAGGCCTGTGCCCAACAGAAGGATATAATACATAGGTTATAACTTTACTTTTGTTTAATCATTGAGACGGTACTAAATATAAATTACCATACCATATAAGAATGCATGTATTTTTATCCCGAAAGTATCTTTATATTTTTTTCCGTAAATTCTTAAATAGCGTGTAATGTATGTAATACCAAGAGGTGGCTGTGTAAGAATATCCACTACTGCATATCATCCCGTGGTTGCCGTAAGAGGCGACAGAGGGGAAAAAAATCAAGAGATAGGCAGCAACGTCTTCCTAATAATGACTTAAATAAAAAACTGCAGTTGCCAACCCGCTCGCCAAGCGTGACAACTATGGAAAATATCCCCCCTATGAGGCCATCTATGGGGGAGGCCTATATTCAGCAGTTGACTTTAATAGGCTGTGACGGTAACGGTAACGGTAAGTTCTTAAACACGTTATTTATATTCAATAAAATTACGACGATATACCGGTTGTTACAAAACTACCCGTAAAACCGAAAGGAGCTTAAATCGGGCCTTATAACGAGTCCATTCACAATATTTAAGAACCGTAGTAACGCATACCCCAAAAAAATTAAAAAATATTATTATTTTCACTGATGTGCAAACCCTATTTCAGTAAAATTAAAGAGTAAACTACGCAGAATGTACCTACATTTCTACCTAATTAGCGGAACGGCAAAATTTTAAAAGACCTAACCTAACGAAACAACCTAAACGAACACTTATTTTTTCATAATAAACGTCAAATTTACAGAAACGGCTCAAAGTGTGCACCGTCTTGCTGAATACACAACCTCGCTCGTCGGGATATGGCTTGTGTGGCATTTCGCACCATCGTCGGTGTTATTGATGCGACAACCGATCTAACACGCTGTTCCATCTCGGCAGCCGTTGGGCAATTGGAGAAATATACTCTGTCCTTCACATAACCCCACAAAAAGAAGTCCAAGGGTGTGAGGTCCGGAGAACGAGCAAACCATAGCACCGGTCCCCCGCGGCCGATCCATCCTCGCGGAAAGTGAACGTTAAGATGTTCTCGTACGTTGCGAGCAAAATGTGCCGGAGCTCCATCATGTTGAAACACAATGTTTCTTTGGTTCTCAAAGTAATCCCAGTCAGGCACAGGAAAGTCGTCAATCGCCTCTTCGAATTCCGTTTCTAAAACGTTAAATAGTTGCTACCGTTCAGACATGATGGCATTATGACGGGACCGATGACATGCCGTCATAAAGGCCAGCCCACATTCAGCGCCGCTGGTGTTGGAATCTGCCCTGCCAAGCATGTGGATTCACGCGAGCCCAAACATGCTCGTTATGCACCACTCGCAGAAGTTCCTCCTGGGTGCAAAATCGGTGGGTATCAGCTCCTGTGTACGGCGATAGTGATAAGGGTAACAGAAACAGAAACAGAAACAGAAACTTTTTATTCAATATAGATTATAAATAATACTTATTGAAAGTCACTCTTTGTCTAATTACCACTGGTTCGAAAAAAACCTCTGTCCTGGGAAGAACCAGCAAGAAACCCAGCAGGACTTTTTTAAATAACAGCTTACAATCATGTATATTACACAATTAACCACACAAAACAAATTAGAAACAGCCTGGCAGCGAACACCTCATTCCCAGGGGTTATTATCATCCATAAATTCCTTAACATTATAATAACCTTTTTATACAAACTATGTTTAATAAAGTTTTGAATTTTGAGCAGGTCGAATTTTGTATATTTTCTGGGATTTTGTTGTAAGCGTATACATCGCCCAAGAATGAATTACTGACTCAGTGGAGTCGAGTAACTGGTTAAGTCGAGTAACGATTGTCGTCACGAAGAATTCGCCAAACTGCATCATGGTTTATACCGAATCTTGTTCCGCTCGCCTCGGACTTGTGGTCGCTCTTCTTTAAAATGCTCTAATACTAATTCAGCCTGCCTGGCGTCGACTGTGCTTGGACGTCCACTTCCGGTAGACCGATGAAAGAGCCGGTGGAATGTAGTCGTCTTGACATGTTCAGAAAACACTGGTACGAAGGCAGCCTTCGCTGTTCAATGGGGTCTACCATCGATAAACAGTTGCCGATACAGTTCGCGAGCACGATTTAAATTGCTATCTTCATGGCCTACGCATAACATCTTATTGTAATATTCCGAGTTAGAAAGCATCGTTATTTTGCATAAAATGTTGGAAAAAAACTTGAAACAGTGATTTGAAATTGACAACATTTTTTTTTCCAACTTGATTGAGTATAATGACATCCTTGTATTGAGGTAGCAAACATTTATGAATGAAAAATAGAAAAACTATTAAAGTAGACAATTATTAGGTAAAATAGGTACGTAGGCCTTTCTGTTAAATAATCTGGTTCCTGACGACAGCTTACTAGGTTTGACAAAATTTTGGCTTTGATAATTAATTATATTTTTACGGCGTATTTTGTAACACTTTGTAAAATAATTTATATTGCGTCGGGGAGTACCCGAGTTAATTTATATGGAAAAAACGTATAGTTTTAATTTGTGTAAAATATGTTTCCAAATAATTAATTATGTACTTGTTCTTAAGTGGTAGTTTAGCATAGAATATGTTGTTAGAAAAAAGTATTAAGAGCCCTCTTACATTTCGGCGTTACCCAAATTTAGGTATTTTACGCACCGAGCGGGCGGAGAGCTATGTGAGCGATACTTTCTTTCATATCTATTCACTCGCTCACACTATGATACTGTGATTATGGCGACAAAACGACTTCCATAATACAAGTTTTCTTAGGATGGAATTCAGTAGATGGAAAATTTTTTGGTGTGTCATTTTAATGTTATCTAATTAATTTATTATAACCTATTTTGATATACTTTTTATTATGTATGAACCTTAGTGTAGAAATAAGTACACATAAATATTTTAATTGTTACGCAGTAATCGATTGTTAACCGATGTCAGTTAAAAATCTATTATATCTACTACCGGTAGCATAGTGGTATAAATAAATAAATAGCACGGTTGCAACCTGTTTTAATAAATAAAACAACCAAATGTAATTAATATTTTTTTAATCGGTACTTATAGTCAATTACCATATTTTTTTATTAGAAAAATATTTGCCGCAACGGCATTGACCGAGCTTTTCTCGAGTCGATAATTTCAGGCAGTACACACTTTTCATTAAAATCTTGTTACTTGGGTAACATATTCAAAATCCAAAATAGGTCACCTTTGTAGATTTTTAGTACTTTTACTGCATAATCTGGGCCAGTCCATATGGCAAGTATGCAGACATTTTTATTTGCTATATGAAGCTGGCCTTGGATTTGGTAAAACTAGTCATGATTTTGATTTTGATTTACGATCAAAAACTGCGTTCGTAGTTGACGATGCTCTAGCACGCACACAATAGCAGCGCCTATACGGCAATCGACGCACACTACGATAGTATCGCGTGACGCAGCGCGCAAAATCAACTGACGCAGGCCCAACCTCGACAAGCGCTCGCGCGATATTGATCGCAGATGGCCGGCGCAGTGAAATATATGGTACTTTTATTTAATTAATAAAAAATAATAGTAACGATTTAAAAGTAAAAATAATAGTATAGTCTAAGCAAATGCTGATGATTATTTTGGTATAAATTTTACGTCAAAATGATGTAGAACTTCGGAGATATTGGGGCTTGTATCAAAGCTTTTTCGGTCGTTAATTGAATTATGTCGATTTTTTTTCCTAACGTGAAAGGCATATAACGAAAATATATTCTATGGTTATTAAAGTATAGGATATTTGGGAGATAAAAATATTTTTTTGATGGTTGATATTCAATGGAATCTACAAATTAGAGCTCCCAAATCGTGTCACCGAGAGTTTTTGCCTAAACATGCATCGGGAGAATGATTATTACTAATGATTTCTTATATTTACGCGAACCCTACACATTGAATAAAACTATTTTTACGGATTTTATCGAGTTTAATTTTACTAATTTTGATTCCCGACGTTTCGGGTGCTTTACAGCACCCATGGTCACGGGGGGGACTGAGGTGTTTGACGTCCCAATGTCATAGTTAGCCCGGCTAACTGGTTTTGAATATTAATTTTGGTCCGATCTACGCAGAATGAGCTAACAGTATCTTGAAGTCTTGCAGTGGTATGCTTGGGTTTGGATTTAATTTTGTTAATTATAGGATCCCAAAGTTGGCACCATCCATCTTCTCTATTGAAATTAGGATGTTTTTAATTTCAATAGCCTCGCGTATCATCCTTGGTAGGAATCGGTGTTCTTTGCGAGGATTTTGGTCTATCAAATCTGATGTAATGGCGGGGACGATCTTGAACATGTTCACAGACTGCAGACTTCCCAGAGCGTCGGTGCCTCACGTCAGCTATATGTTCTTTCACGCGGGTTTTAATGGATCTTTTTGTTTGTCCTATGTAACAGAGACCACACTCACAATCAAGCTTGTACACTCCTGCATCTTGTAGAGGGATATTACACTTGACGGATGGTAAAAATTGACTTATCTTCTTCGGCGGCTTGAAGTATGTTTTAATAGAAGCTCGCTTCAAAATGTAGCCAACCTTGTCTGTGACTCCTCTGATATAGGGTAGTACAGCAGGCACACGCTCGACTGTGGCCGGCTTCACTCGGTCACTGTGACGTAGGCGCGCGACCTGAAGCTTTTCTCGATCAATTCTACCACGCCACCATCGATATGACACTCAGCTAGAGTGATTCGATGTTTTTCTTTAACAGCGTTTCGCAATTGATGTAGCAAGGAAGCATAGTAATCACATGTTACTGTTGTGTTGCGTTCTTTAAAATCCACCAATAAAATTCCGTTGCAATCCAAAAAGATTGTAGCCATAATCTTTTTCTAAGATTGAGTCACCTTTGCTTTTCTTGGCCCCGTTGAGCTCAGACGACGCCACTCCATCGATTCTTTTTTTGACAGAGGATCATGATAAAGAACCATGGTTTTTCACCCGTAGCGATTGAATCCAAAACTTCTTACTGTCGGCCTTCACAAACTTCTAAAAACTGAGTACAGCACTTCACACTTCATACAATAACTACGAGCTGGATTTCTTTAAATTTTTTGACAGCATCAAAAAAATATGCTGTGTTTACGGAAGTTATCTTCTTCTTGCATACGAGTCAAGACAAGTTTCCTTAATAAAGACGCTTTCCGTACCGGTTCACTAGACTGGTACATTGATTTTAATTTATACATATAGATGTAGAAGTATCTAATCCATCCAGTGCTATTAACTCGCTCGGGCTAACAGCTAAAAATTGTCTTACTTGACTTTACCGTCCATTTTACACCATTCGGCAAACTTAGCGTCAGTATTCGCAGGATTGGGTATCGCACCCTATACATAATCCCACAGGTAATTTTTCTTCAAAATAGCCCTCATAATATGTTTCTTCCATGTATCATAATTATCGCCAGTAAGTTGGTCGATTTTTACCGAAGCAGCCATAATATCTATATATCTTTAATTATGCAAATAAAACAACGATAGGTTATATACATACAATCGGTGCGTAAGTATATAATGCGATCTTTTCGTAACGTTCGTACCTATCTATTCACTTATGACGGCGCAATGTTATATGTATGCACTAATTACGCTTCTTGTGATATATATATATTGTAATACATACATACATATTATACTTTTAAACGATATGTTATACTACTTATATTGGCTCACGATCTTCGCGATTATTTCATCAATATAACAACAAGTTATATTGAAAACGTAGGAATAATTCCTGTTGTTGCCTTCGCGTCATCCCAGATAGATCCGTTAATCTAATAACCTTACTATGTTTCACCGTGTGCAAATGAATATTTCGTTTCGTAGAAGCTAAAACTACTTTCCTGAAAGAGTTACCTAACATAAGGATGCCTTTTGGTAGCTTATTTCATTTCAAGGTAAAAAAGTATTAGTCTGTAAACGTTTCGTTGCTGCATTTTGGAGTGAGTAATTCGAGACCCTCCTAGGGGAACATTTTGAAATATGTATTCAGTAAATTATGTTTTTTTTAAAAATGTTTTTGCTGATTTTCTGGTAATTATTTATTCATCACTACTACACCTCACAAGTCTCTCTAAGCCAATGCTTTACATATTCCTCCTTTAAGGATTTACAAAAAAAAATTTCTTTATAACTAGAGTAACCAACAAAACCCAACGGTTCAGGAAGTTAAAGTGGTAATGAGACGGTCATATAATTCAAAGAACCAACAACCAATGTAGAAGAAAGGTTTTCGAGTAGCAGACTTACTGGTGAGTGCGATGTATCTATCGGTGTATGTGTAAATAGAGAGACAACTTTTTATGACAATTATTCATTGCTTCAATAAAATGTTCATGGCATTAATATTAAAGCCAAAGCATATTTTTAAATTATGTTTCAAATTTGCTGGACATAGGCCTTTCCAAGAATGAGACCACTGGCAAGCATTACTTAAATTCGCCCATAATAACCACGTTGGACAGATGGCTTATTGAGCGTAGCCTCCTCAAGAACCTTGCACTTGTAGTGGTCATCCACTATCAGCCTGTCGCCAAAGCCTTGTTTTTGTGTTCAGGTAGGTTTGGCATTTGGTAAAAAAATGACATATTTAAGTAGATTATTAAAAAACAACAACAAAGGAATGGACTGTAGTTTTTTAAGTTATAAACATTATACAGGATTGCTAATAGAACTATATACGAGTACATTGTAGTAGATTAAAACATTACAATATAATATATAAGTAGTAGATATTTGATTCATGTAATTAAAGTTACATGTATATAAGGTTATATAGTTAACATAACAACAAAATGTAATAGGTTTATATATTACTATATTATATAATTGTGTATTATTGAGTCCAATATTAGTAGTAAATAAGGTGGTTCATTCTTATGTAAAAGAGCGCCTTTCGACATCAAACTGATTACAATTCACATTGTATTTGTATAGTGCTTTAGGAAAGAACAAACACACTGCATTCAAAAATATAATAGTCCCGAATAGTCTATATCAGCAGAGAACTGTGAAAACAGCGAAGTAAACTGTAAACCTACTTCAAAGCAATCGTAGTCTAACGATTGAATAACTGAGTTAGTACTGACTTTTTTATGAACCTTATGTAAATCAGCCTTAAACCTGTGCTGATTTATGAAAAAAGTATATGAATGTAAACATCAAATTACAACGAGTATGCTAAATATATGCATAGTCCAGGTGCGGTCTTGAAATTAATATGACAATTTGTGTGCGTACCGAATATTCTGCGTCATAAAATCCAGATATATTTGAACCTCATTAAATTATAAACATACGTTCTTGATTTTATGACCCCGTAAACCATACGTATAACATCATAACACCGGAGCCTGCTCGTAAAGGTAACTTATTCATGATATCTGATACAAATTCACTATTCTGGAAGTCCGTAAATATTTATCGTTGGTTATGAAACTGTTTGACTAATTGTTTAATGACTATTTTGAATATGAAACTGGTTGGCCTATGTACTCGTGGTTTCAAAAATCTTACATTCATTGCTTTTTGCGAGGAGGTAGTTTTATACATTTAAATGGTAAGAATTATGTTCTATTAAGTTGAAATGACGAGAGATTGGGAAGTGAATGGGTATATATTCTGTTTCTCCAATTACTTATGTCTGGTGTATCCTGATGAACGAGCCTCTGGTGACTGATTGATTTCAGAAACTTTGTACGTAACTGTTGAATTCAATTTTCACAAATAGGTTCTCGGAGCAGCATTATTGATAGCTGTGGAGCGTTTTCTAAACGAACGGTTTTTTGTGGTTCCCTACCAAAAGAGTAAAACGGAGCACTATTAATGTCACTCTATTTAATGTCTTTCTGACTGACCGTTCGTCCGTATGCCCCTGGTAACTAGCTCGTAGACGGAATGAAATACAGACCTGAAATTTGAATGTTTGGTGTAGAATATTGACCCGAAACTGAGTACTAATTAAGAAATTCAATAAAAACAATTTTCAGAGGAGGGGTTAAATAAAAAAAGCAACAAAATAATAATATTTTCTGACACTTGCATGTAAGGTGTCATCTTTTACTAGAGCTCATTAAGCAGAGTATAAAAGATATATTTTATTAAACGAAAAACAATTTTTATAATGGGGTCTACCTTAAAAACTAAATAGTGTTAGTTTGGATTTTGTAATAAACTAAAACAAATACTAAGAACATCGATGCAGAATGTAGTTTCTGATATTATGTACGGAACACATTAGTCTTTAACTCTTTTAAGAGAGAGGTCCGACTCAAACTTGGCCGATTTTTCTTATTTCAACTGTTTCTTTAGCATCAAAGAATGTCTCAACAGGGCAGTGTTTAAGCGTTTGGCTGCGGTGCTACAGTGCAGCGAGTTTGAATCCGGCATGAAACAAAGATCGCATCGTAAAACTTCTCCGTGGAATTATTTACCACCGGCGATTTTTCCGAACCGATACGACTTAGGGACTTTTAATTCCCTGGTGTGGCGGTTGTTCATGGGCGGCCCCTCTTCTATAAAAAGTAAATAATACTTATTGATTTTAATTTACCAGAAAATCGACCCTGACTCTGATAAGAACCAACAAGAAAACCAGCGAAACGTATTTTCAAATAGTTTATAATATTATGTTGAACAATTAACTGTTACTAAAATAATTTAAGAAAAATCTTGGTGGGTATCAACTCATTTCATATGGGTTATTATCATCCAAATATTCCTTTTTAATAAACTAAATAATGACGATTTTTATAAAATATTGAATAAACATTTTAATTTTACAGTTCTCTCTTAGATGCTGGTATCTACAATTGCAGGATTATAATAGCTATTAACCGTTGTCAGCATATTTGCCGACAGATTAGCGAGGGCAGTCTCCGTCAAACAGTCTGGACTTTACATATGAAAGTAAGCTTGCATGACTGGACGACTTTCACCACTGCTCTTCGGCAATCAGTTTTACCGACTTATTTAAACTTACTAGACATCAAAGTTAACGTATTATCATAGCTTTACTTTTTTTTATAGGATAGGGTGACAAACAAGCACACAGTTCACCTGATGGTGAGTGGTTGCTGTGGGCCATTGACATCTACATCTATCCTCGTTTGCGAATCAAAATGCAGATGCGTTGTCACCCGTGAGGACAAAAATGGAATGCCTCTTTTCCAGTAAAATGGGTCTCCGGTTCTTTAAACTTACCATACGAAACACAGCAGTGTTAAGCTGCTATTTTACGCTGGTATTCTGTGAGAGCGTGGTCTTTCCCCGGTCGAGCTGACCCATTCTTGCTACAATTATATATCGTCCACTGCATTGCAATCTTCTAGGCACTGAAAACGGTTTTGTAACTCGAGCTGAAAGGTTTCTGGACTTTGGATTAGAGCACGAGGGGATGGAGCGTTGACTTCATTAGATGAAACCTCTCCAACAACGTTTAGGTTCAGTGTGCCTCTAACCATTCGGTGATCTACCAGTTTTAACCCTCGCGATCACTGAGACATCACTGAACAGTTGGCTTCTAGTCGTCATAATGAAGTCAATCTCATTTTGTCGAACCGTCGGGGCTCGACCAGGTCCACTTCCTGTGGGGCCGCTTCTGGAAAGAGTTCTGGAATAAAGAGTCCTCTTTCTCCATGAAGTCGGCCAGCTGCTGGCCCTTGGTTCCGTTGCCCTAATCCGAATTTCCTACTTTCAGCTCACTGTTCTCTATTGTGCCTAGCTTTGCGTTGAAGTCTCCCATTAACACTGTATAGTGGGTTTTGGAGGAATGCATGGCTCTAGAAATATCTTCATACATTTCCTCCACCTCCGCATCGGGGTGTGCCGAGGTTGGTGCGTAAGCCTGTATGTTCTTCAGCGAATGCCGTTTGGTGATTCTGAGTATAAGGTACGCAACCTCGTCGATACATTCCCAATCTTTACAACGTTGTTAACGAGAGACTTGTGGACGATAAATCCGACACCTCCTTGGGACAGACGGTCGCCCTCCGGTGATAGAACAAGTTGCCGGATTCGAGGATTACCGTGTCCTCCCCTCTCTTCGGACCTCATATAATCCTATAATATCCTAGCGCCACTTGTCTATTTCTTCTTTCAGCTCCAAGATCTTCTCGTCAGTCCTCAGAGTGCGTGCGTTATAAGTTGCCAGGTCGAGTCGTCGTAGGTGGCAACCGAATCTCCACCGGAGATTCTTAGCACCCCCTGCCCTAGTTGTTACCATGGTCGCCACCGTAGCCAGGAATAGCGGGGACGCCGGGGACTGGGGGCCATCTCTTCGCAACTCTCTTCATTAGGGGGTATTTTGCCGTAGTTGCCACGCTTGGCGAGCGGGTTCGCAACCGCAGTTTTTTATTGTTATTTGCTGTTATCAGAAAGATGCTTCTCCCCATCTTCTGCCTCAGTTTCCCTCTGTCGCCTCTTACGACACCCACGGGAAGATATGGGGTAGTGGGTATTCTAACCCGCCACTACACGGGGTTTAATTT
Source organism: Parnassius orleans (assembly GCA_029286625.1). Taxonomy (NCBI): domain Eukaryota; kingdom Metazoa; phylum Arthropoda; class Insecta; order Lepidoptera; family Papilionidae; genus Parnassius; species Parnassius orleans. Next base: position 23,881 of record JAGSMP010000781.1, read on the forward strand.
ACGCACAAAACCTTACTATTTCTTTCAAACTTAATGACGTCCTCTAGACTGTGTTTTGGTCAAGGCGATCCAGGATTATAGTGGTCGAGTGTATTAGCGAACACAAATGCAATCTTTATTCCCTCACTCTCACAGTCCGATTGGATGGTAATCCGACACAACCGGTGAGAGATCAAGCCCACGAACAATGGCTGTCTTAAAAATGCTGCTGAAATTTTTGTAACTGAATAACCCAATAACTGATTTTAACCCGAACCGGGATTCAAACCTCATGATCAGCAATTACGTAATAATAAATCAATAGACCAATGATCAGACGTTGATAAACATATCAACTTCTGATCATTGGTCTATACTAGAACTAATATAATACTATTAGTAGACGTTGTTCTACTGTATTCTGTAGGTGGCACGAAAAATATTACTCTGAATTGAGTCAGAACTTTTTCAGTGTAAATATAATATTTTTTAATAATTTGAGCACAATGCCACTGGGTCCAGATTATGTGCTTTTCTAAATCTACATAATTTACTGTAAATATTATTTGTTTAGATCTATAATTATAACATTTGTATATCAATTGACTATAGCGTTGCTCGGATTCTAGTACAGCTATGACCATTGTTTCGACAAAACAAATACATTGTGTGAATATATCAATCGATCAATGCGTTCAAAAGTTACACGATCACGAACAGACGCACTAACTATTAAATTTAATAAAGATTCTTAATTGCTACCACATAAAATATTTTTCCTGATTTAAAGTCCTTACTGAGGAAAATAATACCAATTAAATTTATTAAACTAGCTATCTAAGAGTACCAGTGAGAATGTTCTAGCATTTTAGTTTTGCTGGTTGCATTAGTGTCGGACTAATAGAATTTATTAACGTACTTGACTTTGCTCTTGGTTTGGAGGAAAGGAATGGAACGTTATTAAGAATTGTTTTACACTAAATTATTTTTCTATTTTATATAAATGCTACTTTTTATAATATATAATGTACGTTGACTAAAAATATTTTTTACCTATGTAAGACAAAGAAATCAATTATAAACTTTGAAATCAACGAAAAGTCAAAGTTAAAAGTTGTTTTGCCTTCGCTGCAATAAGTGTTTGAAAGTTACAATTTTTTTCAATGTGGAAAGGATGTCTAGGATTTTGTACCATTATGATTTATTTAATGTAACCAAATTCTACGTATTAAATTAAAATAAATTTACAGATCTTCTTTCAGACCACCTTAACTCCATAAACTCTAAAATACAATTCACAATGGGGTTAGAGACAAATAATACTTTAACTTTCCCAGATGTTTTGGTGATCTGAAATCCTGATGACAGTATAAGGCACACTGTTTATAGGGAAAATACCCTACCAACCGATATTTAAATGATGAATCAACCGGGGGTAAATCTTTGTTTCAGAGAGCACAAGTGAACTGTGACAGAAAACATACCGCCGAGCTTCAGCACGCCAAAAAAGTATTGCAAGACAACAAGCTTCGGATCCCGCGCCAACGTTACAGTGAACGAGTGAACCCGGCCACAGTCGAGCGTATGCCTGCTGTACCACAATATCTAAGAGGAGTCACAGACAAAATTGGCTACATCTTGAAACGAGCTTTCATTAAAACCTACTACAAGCCGCCGATGAACATTAGTAAATTTTTATGACGCAGGAGTGTACAAGCTCGATTATGAATGTGGTCTCTCTTACATAGGCCAAACAATAAGATATATAAAACCCGCGTAAAAGAACAAATAGCTGACGTGAAGCACTGACGCCCAGGGAAGTCTGCAATCTGTGATCATGTTCAAGATAGTCCCTGCCATTACATCAGGTCTGATAGACCACAAATCCTCGCAAATGAACACCGATTCCTACCAAGGATGATTTGCGAGGCTATTGAAATAAAAAAAAACATCTTAATTTCAATAGAGAAAATGGATGGGTGCTACCATCTGACTGGGATCCTATAATTAATAAAATTATATCCAAATTCAAACAGACCACTGCAAGACTTTAAGATACTGTAAGCTCGTTTTGCGTAGATCGGATCAAAAATTAATATGCAAAAGGTGAAGGTAGCCAAGCTAACTATGACATCGGAACGTCAGACACCTTAGCCCCCCCGTGACTATGGGTGCATGAATTAAAAAGTTAAAATTAAACGCGATAAAATTCGTAAAATTAGTTTCATTTAATACTATGTACCAATGTTTAAATATAGAGAAAAATTACAAGCAATGAGAAAGTTCTAAAATAATTGTATAGAACTTAAATTCTCTTTTATAAATCGAAAATTTGCAATCCAAAAATATTGAACAGACAATTAAATTTTTAAGCTATATTAGTAGTATAATTGTAGCAAGAATGGGTCAGCTCGACCGGGGAAAGACCACGCTCTCACAGAATACCAGCGTAAAATAGCAGCTTAACACTGCTGTGTTTCGTATGGTAATTGTAGAGAACCGGAGACCCATTTTACTGGAAAAGAGGCATTCCATTTTTGTCCTCACGGGTGACAACGCATTTGCATTTTAATTCGCAAACGAGGATAGATGTAGATGTCAATGGCCCACAGCAACCACTTACCATCAGGTGAACTGTGTGCTTGTTTGGCACCCTATCCTATAAAAAAAAGTAACGCTATGATAATAGGTTAACTTTGATATCTAGTAAGTCTAAATAAGTCGGTAAAAGTGACTGCCGGAGAGCAGTGGTGAAAGTCGTCCAGTCATGCAAGCTTACTTTCATATGTAAAGTCCAGACTGTTTGACGGAGACTGCCCTCGCTAATCTGTCGGCAAATATGCTGACAACGGTTAATAGCTAGTATAATCCTGCAATTGTAGATACCAGCATCTAATAGAGAACTGTAAAATTAAAATATTTATTCAATATTTTATAAAATCGTCATTGTTTAGTTTATTAATATATTTTGAATTCTTGAAACTAATATATTTTATTATTAGGAATATTTGGATGATAATAACCCATATGAAATGAGTTGATACCCACCAAGATTTTTCTTAAATTATTTTAGTAACAGTTAATTGTTCAACATAATATTGTAAACTATTTGAAAATACGTTCCGCTGGTTTTCTTGTTGGTTCTTATCAGAGTTAGGGTCGATTTTCTGAGCCGGTGGTAAATTAAAATCAATAAGTATTATTTACTTTTTTATAGAAGAGGAGAGGGCCGCCCATGAACAACCGCCACACCAGGGGAATTAAAGGTCCCTAAGTCGTATCGGTCCGGAAAAATCGCCGTTGGTAAATAATTCCACGGAGAAGTTTTACGATGCGATCTTTTGTTTCATGCCGGATTCAAACTCGCTGCACTGTAGCGCCGCAGCCAAACGCTTAAACACTGCCCTGTTGAGACATTAGGTCGACCCTTTGATGCTAAAGAAACAGTTGAAATAAGAAAAATCGGCCAAGTGCGAGTCGGAATTCTCTCTTAAAAGAGTTAAAGACTAATGTGTTCCGTACATAATAACAGAAACTACATTCTGAATCGATGTTCTTAGTATTTGTTTTAGTTTATTGCAAAATCCAAACTAACATAATTTAGTTTTTAAGGTAGACCCCATTATAAAAATTGTTTTTTGTTTAATAAAATATATCTTTTATACTCTGCTTAATTATCTGCTTGCTAACTTTGATATATGGGGCTTCATTGAGCTTCGCGTCTAGTGTTATTCAAGAAAAATGGTAGTATCGACAAGACTCAGTTCCTCCCCATTTAAAATTACATTAGTATTTAAATGTCTGACATTTGGAGTCATAAAGTTCATACATTTGGTTTTAGTGCTATTTAAATGCAAGTTATTAACATTAAACCAATTTAATAAGTTAGATATAGCATTATTTATGTACTTCGTCATATTTTAATAATTGTCGTTTTAATTTGAAAATTAATGAAGTATCATCAGCAAATAATACTATATTATGATTATCCCCTACTATGTAAGATAAGTCATTAATATTTACAAAAAACAGAAAGGGGCCGAAAATTGAGCCTTGAGGCACGCCCATTTGTACTATGGAACCGGAAGAGCTCATACTATTAATGACAACTTTTTGCGTTCTGTTACTTTAATATGAAACAATTAATTTAAGAGCATTACTTCTTACACCGTAGTGTTGTAGTTTCCTGATTAATGTTTCATGGTGAACACAATCAAAGGCTTTGGATAGGTCACAGAATATACCCAAAGCATCCTGTGAATTCTCCCATGCATTGCAAATATATTTAATCAGCTCAACACCAGCATCAGTTGTCGAGCGACCGCTTGCGAAACCGAATTGATTTTTATGAAGTAAATTATTAATATTAAAAAAAAATAACATTTGATCAAGAATAATTTTTTGAAAATTTTACTTAGTGTTGGCAGTATAAAAATGAGTCTAAATTTGGCGGGGTCTAATGTACTACCAGATTAAAATAAAGGTATTACTTTACTATGCTTCATCAAATCAGGAAACACACCATATTCGATACTAGTATTAAAAAAATTATAGCTAGTTGAGGCGCGATTATATCGATTATAGACGCAATAACTTTAATGGAAATCCCCCACAGATGCGCAGTTTTCTTAATATCAAAAGTTTTAAAATATTTTACAATATCTTTTGATGATATTTTATGAAATGTAAAATTCTTTGTACACGCATTTTCATTTTGTTTAAGTAATGATTCGGCGACGGCAGGAGAAGAATTCAGTGACATAGTGGTTAATATCGGAATATCCGTAAAATATTTCTCAAAAACCATTGTAACATCCTGATCTGATTTCGTTAATTTGTTGTTAAAACTTAACCGGTAGTTTGAATTGCGAGAGTTGATTATGATGTAGCTGTCTCAACATTGCTGAGACTTCTAATCTTTCTTACAGCGTATGCTGCAGAACTAAGTCTGCCTGCTAATTTAGATATATGGGGCCCCGTTGAAGCTTCGCGTCAATAGTAATACCAAGAAACCGTGATATACACAAGACTCAAATCTTCCCATTTAAGAGCACATTGGTATTTGATTTTTTAATAGGATAGGGTGACAAACGAGCACACAGTCCACGTGATGGTAAGTGGTTGCTGTGACCCATAGACATCTACATCTATCCTCAATAAAGAATCAAAATGCAGATGCGTTGTCACCCGTGAGGACTAAGATGGAATGCCTCTTTCCAGTAAAGGGTCTCCGGTTCTCTACACTCACTATACGAAACACAGCAGCATTACGCTGCTGTATTCTGTGAGAGCGTGGTCTTTCCCGGTCGAGCGACCCATTCGTGCTACAACTACACTACTAATATAGCTACAGCATGGCTCTACCACGTTTAACATTAGGTATTGTAAATTTAATACATTTTGTCTTATTGCTGTTTAAGAGCAAATTGTTGGCGTTAAATCAATGTACTAATTTCGATAGAGCATTATTTACAAAATTCATTGTCTGTCGTTTGAGTTTGAAAATTAAAGAGGTAAATATACAATAATTATTATCATAATAAAACAAAAACTAAACTCAAATTATCATACAGTCCTACTCTCTGCGGTATAGTGCCTAGAACAAAAAATAAATATTTTATATATTAAACATCAGTGATTATATTTTGAAGTCAATAATTTATGATTTTGAATATTGTTCATATTTATTCGTAACATAATAATTTTGAGTTGAAATATTAAAATTTCCCTTTGAGTCGCTGCTTATTTTATAAAATCTAGATGCTAAGCAAATTTTATAGATTGAGTATTTCGCGAGCGCTTTCTATGACGTATCAATTAGAATGGAAGTTTGAGGATAATATTTATCTTCTTACTTCATTTTAAATAAATAATAAACATTGATTTATTATATCCCTTAGACTATACCATTACCGTTACCGTTACAGCCTATGAAAATCCACTGCTGAACATAGACCTCGTCCATAGATTGCCTCATAGGGGGATATTTTTTATAATTACCATGCTTGATAAGCGGGTCGGCAAACACAGTTTATTTTTATTTTTAGTCGTTATTAGGAAGACACTGCTCCCCATCTGATTTGTTTCCCACTGTCGCCTCTTGACACCCACACATATGGGCTAGTGGATACTCTTAAACCGCCACTACACAGCCAATACCGGCAATATTTATTTAATTTTAATTAAAAATAATCAAATAATATCTACGCTTATTATTGCACGCTTGTCTGCTTAATTATTTCCAGAATAATAAAGCGCGTAGCTTATAGTTTTCGAAATCTACAATTCAGAATCAGGAAACGGAACCCAGCCTTCTCTGTTAGCGACGTAAGGGTACGACATAAGCTTAATTTGATTAATTTATGACTTGGTTACAACATTTGTTTTAGTGTACGTAAATAAATATTATATTGAATGAATGAATGATTTTTATTCAATATTGATTATTACATAATACTTATTGAAAGTCATTTATTTATTTACCACTGGTTCGAAAAATACCAACTAATACTATTTGTATATAACACTACTATATAATACTATTATAAATCATGAATTAGCGTATAAAGCACTGTTTATCTATTAATTATCATATTCTAGTGCTGATTGATAATCACTTTTCATCACCTTAATATTGTTAAAATTGTTATTTTCAAATGAACAACACTGAGGGCAAAGCGTCACGGCCCTTCAGTGAGGTATATAATAGCTTAAATAATATAAGCTTAAATTAACTTAAAATTGCAGTAACCACTTTCCATCAGGTGGAATGTAAATTCGTTTGTCACTTCCATTAACGTTACAGCCTATTAAAGTCCACTGCTGAACATAGGCCTCCCCTCATAGATTGTCTCATAGGTGGGATATTTGCCATAGTTGCCTCGCTTGGCAAGCGGGTTGGCAACCGCAGTTTATTTTTTATTTTTAGTCGTTATTAGGAAGACGCTGATTCCCACCTTCTGATTAGTTCTGTCGCCTCTTACGACACTGACTGGATGATATGGGGTTTATGGCGTTTGTCACTTCAGTTTTATAAAAAAAGACTGGTACTCACTTTTTTTTTATTTAAATAATTATTTATTTATGTCACATCAATTAACGACTATCACTTTCAAAAACCACCAATCAAAAACGACCGGATAGAGATATTATTAGGCTATTAGGCTTCATGCAATTCATCGTCTACATTACTATCATCGTCAGAATCATCATTATAGCCTAACAAATTCAACCACTATACAAAACCTCTCCCAGTGATTGGGATAACATATCCTCATATGGGGGATCAACCGCATTTTTTATTCCATATTTATTATTAGCTATTTAATATAATAATTTAATTACAATTATTTTCATTTATATCACCTAAGTGAAATAAAATGACAAACCAAAGCTAAAAGCAAAATAAAGAATTGCGGGAATTTGTGTTTCTCCTGCAACTAGTCTGAGATATTAGATAGACTAATTGCATTGTTTCAATTAATCTGGTCAGTAATAAAAGTATAAAAGCATTTTCTCTTTCCCGAGAACACTTGAGAAGTACAAACGATTGTACCACTAACTTGTATAATGCTACTTGACTTCGTATTTATATTTGAATTCTGAACTACTAAAAGGAACATAAATGTGACTTATTTCATGTTTATGAGCAAAATAATACAAACTGATATTAAATATATAAACTTCTAAATTAGTTACTTTTTACCAGACTACCCCAGAAGTAGGGTAATGTTTTTCAAGAGTTTGCATGTACATATGTATGTATGTCTATTTCTTTGGCACGCTCTGTAGTCCAAACGGCTTGATGGATTGTAACATATAATGATGTGTCGTTAGATTTATTTTATTTGTGGAAGTTAAATTATAATGCATCTGCTTTTTGCTATTTACAGTAAACTTTTTAACGCAGTCGGTTTTTTTTAGATATACTGTCTTAAACCATTTAGCTTGTAAAATATTATTTTAAGGTTTTTTGGAATACATATAGTTTTGGTTGATAACAGTTTCTAAATAAGATCGTTGTATACATATTTTGTACTTGTAATACGATATTTAAATATTCAATATTTAAATCAGAAATCAATATAGATAAAAGTTGAAAAGCGTTTTAGCAACCTACCTTTATCTTCTGTCTGCGAGCCTATCTCTAGATAGTTTTCAACATTCTTACGTTTTATGCTATTTAATAGAAGTACATTCACTCTTGTGTTTTGGTTTTTAGAGTAAGAGAAACAATATAATTACAAGTGTTTCATCGTAATTCTCGAATTTGACGATGATTCTATAATTTATTTTAGTGATTTTCACAATGGATACCAAAAAAATAATTGGGTTTCCGATTCATGGTGATATAATCATTGAATTACGTAAAAAACCCAGACAGCGACGGGCAGCGGCGTCAAAGATGTTAAATGGCAGGTACGGCGATAGCCAATACGCGTGTTAATGGTGACGATTAAGGCAAATCCATTGGCCTCTTCCTACAACGAGAGAAGCCCATGTTTACTTTTACGGGCAGTGGACTGTTACGAGCTGATAAAGACGAATATTTTAAATGGATGACTTTGACATATCAAAGTGCCAATTTATTCCATTAGAGCCTTTAAAAGTTCACGTGAACATAGGTCTCCCCCCTATAGATTGCTTCATAAGAGGTATTTTGCCATAGTTGCCATTCTTGGCAGACTGGTTGGCAATCGCAATTTTTTATCAGTAAAAGTTTAAGTGTTATCGGGAAGATTCTGTTGCCCATCCTCTGTTTCAGTTTCCCACTGTTGCCTTTACTACACCCACGGGACGATATAAGGTAGTGGATTTTCTTACTATACATATCAATTTCAAATAATATTTAAGACAAAAGTAGATACTTTTGTTATTAAATTTAAAAGAAATTACTGTTTACACATCTAGGTATTACAATGAAGTTTCAAAAGGGTCCTAAATTATGTTATAAGTATGCGGAGAGCACTTATTATAAGTAACGAAAGTTTTTAACTCCTTTAAGGTATTTTGTCACCGTTCCCACGCAACAGTCTTAAAAAAACTTAGGGCTTTAAGAACATAAATATTTCATTGTTAATAACAGTTGCAGGACCTGGATTATATATAATATATATAAATATGACAAAGTTAAAAAAATAGTACTCAAAAAATTGACTTTAAATGAAAATTAAAAGCAGATTTCAGTGCAAACACATAATGTTTAGAAGAATTAGAGCCTCGAACGAGTTTAGAATTTGAAATTTTATTTTTTATTAAATTTTATTTTATTTTTGAAATTTTATTCTTTATAGATCTTTAAATTCGGCTTTTTCTTTTCTACCAACTTCAAATAGGAGGAGGTACTCACTCGTATGTATGTTTTTTATGTGTGTTACCTCATAAATTATTTCTGGATGAACCAATTTCGATGATTCTTTTTTTATTTGAAAGCTGGTGCTTCCATATAAATTTGATCAAGATCTGACCAAATGTTTTGAGTTATTCTTAATAATTTATATTGAAGTCGGTTATACAATATTTTTAAAAGTTAAATTAATATTTAAAAAATTTAAATTATTAAAAGTTCAATTTAATTTTTTGAATTTCTAGAGTGAACAAAAGAATATCACAAGCTATATGTAACAACTAGAATAGTCACACTAAAACCTTGATCCCCTACTTTTGCAACTCTTGGGAGTGAATTTTTCTTATATGGGACTACCCCTGAAGTTGAAAGCTATATACATAGAAGACTCACCAAAATTGTTTCACAATTCACGAATATATTGCGTAACATACTTACAAAAAACTTACAACCTCCTCCTTTTCTGAAGTTTAGTCGATAAAAACGAATTCAGTTTTTTTTTTTGGTATTGGACTCGTACTTTTTTGATTTTGCCAGTGTCAGTGTCAGTTGCAAAACATCTGTACAATATGTTGTTGCATCACATTGTGAAGCTTATGGGAGATTTAAACGGCAGCATAAGCTGCAGATAGTCGATGACGATATTATCTCAAGGCGCCTAAGCAGAAACCTTATCTTGAGGTTCACATCACCATCGGATCACTTTTTTCATCATTCCACTTATAATTGACATGCCCAGATATTTAATCACAAAATAGAACCATTTTTACGTATCTGATTCTACTTCAAAGCATTATTTAAATAATAATATAGAAGCAGCAATATCCTGCAGGTCAAGTTCCTGCCAAAACTCTCGAAATCAATTTTATTATTATTAAAATAATATTTTTTTTATTTTTATTTCGAACGAAAACACGTAGTTATAATGTTTAATTTTAATAATTTATATTGAATATAGAAAAGACTGTACTGTCTTCTGAAACGGCAATTTTCCGGAAATTAAAATCCAATAAGAGATACATATATATCCAAAGTTTGCTTCTCTAATACAATCACGTTTTTCATAATTTTTTCTAAAGCAAACTAGAATTTCTTATATTACGTCAATACTACACATGGAATAAAACTTATTTTACGGAATGATTTTTTATATTTACGCGAACACTACACATTTAAATAAAACTAATTTTACGGATTTTATCTCAATTAACTTATTTTATATTTCCGACGTTTCGAGCACTTTACAGCACTCTATTCTATTCTTCCGTTCTGGCGGTGCATATTACCGCAGCCAAATAGCAGTGCTAGCAATGTTTTGCCCCGGTCTGAAGGTCAAAGAGGGCCATTATAATGAGAGGCAACACATCTTAGTCCGCAGAGGTGACAACGCATCTGGACCTTTTTTCTTTTGATGTAAGCTGCAAGTGACTTTGGACTGTACTTCATTTATATAAAAAAAATGTAAAATACTGACAGCAAAGTGACCCTAATTTTTTGCCAACAGTGGTAGTAACGGCAATTCTCTACAATATTGTTTAGGTTTAATCACGGTGAATGATGTAAGAATCTTCTATAAATGTAGAAGATATTTTCTTCTAAACATAAAGAATTGATTTATTGAGACACAAATAGATTAAATGTAATGAAATCGCAAGTAATAACTCTGTTAATTACTAATAATAAAGTCCTTACATCATCGAATTAATATCTCCCACATCTTCAATAAGCTACTAATGTAACTAATCAATTTACGATTAGATTACGCTCTACGCATCAGAAGTACTGTGTGTTCGCCTACCCTTAGTCTATAAAAGAATTAACTTCTAGAAAAATTATTTATTAAAACTGTTGTTATTTTAATGTTTACGTTTTCTATCATACTGCGAATTTCTATTCGCAATGTTTAACTACTTTGCAGAAAACGTGGTCACAGGTAATCAATACTAGTATTATATCAAAGATTATCTGATCTGGACTGAATTACATTGGGATCTTCAAGAAAAGAGTCTACTCCTTTTTAAAAGGCCAGCAACGCGCCTACTATTTCTCTGGTATTGTGGATATTCATGGGCAGAAACTCTCGTTCTTCGTGAGATTCGTCGCTACCATAAGGCAACCGAGCTCCTCATCCGCAAATTGGCGTTCCAACGTTTGATGCGTGTGAATGCTCAGGACTTGAAAACCGACATCCGCTTCCAGAGCTCCACCGTGACGTCCAAGAGGTTATTCGAGGATATCATCTTATGCGCGATTCATGCAAAAACATACAGATGGCGCGGATATTTCGCTTAGAGATTCTGCTTCTCTGCCCATTGTTTTGTGTACTACGTTTAATTTTCACATCGATCGACGATTGTCAGAGTGAGAGTGGCAATGATTTTTTTTTATTTTATTAATGGTCTTGTACCGGTATGCAAAGTGTAAAATGGCCCAGTATGGTCTTTACTAAAGTGGAGACATGCAGAAAGTCGTTGTATGCAAGTAGCTCAGGACTATGCTTTGCGGCAGTCATAAGGGGATGCCAGTGTTCAGTGGACTTATACTAAAATATTAAATACTAGCATTTTACCCGCGGCTTCGCTCGCGTGAACTTGTATTTAGAAACATCATTACATGCTATTCCGTGCCAAATTTAGCAAAATTCGATTACTTTTAGAGTCACCTCGGTGTCTGTGTCTCTATGTCTGTCAAAGATTTTTTTTGAATTCTAAAAGACCATTAGACGTAGATGATTTGTATTTAGCACAGATATAATAGCTACAGGAACACGTGCGTATATGTATATGTCTAGAAACACCTACTATTTTTTATATCGGGCGTGTCTTCCGATGTATCCATAAAAAAGGTAAATTGTCTTGGAATCAAAATGTATTACTATTATTAACATTTTACTCTTATTTAATATAGATTAGTAATATAAAATAGATGTAGATATTTTCTTTACGTTCGAGTAGACTTCAAAATTTCATAAATGCTGTTCAATAATAATGTACATACTACACATGGAATAAAACTAATGTTAAGGATTTTATCACGTTTAATTTTAACTTTTTTTACGAGGTGGTTTTTACGCATCTTTGGATGAAAGTTCCATGAAAACCCGCGTAAAGGAACATATCTTTAATGTGAAGCACCGACGCTTCGGGAAGTCCAAAGTATGTCATGTCATATGTCAGTGATATGTTTAGTATCGTCCCAACCATTATATCGGATCTGATAGACAACAAATCTTTGCATTAGAACACCGATTCCTACCAATAATGATTTGCAAGGCAATTGAAATTCAAAAACATCCTTATTTAAATAGGGAAGATGGTTGAGTGCTACCATTTGCTAAGGACCCCATAATTAATAAAATTAAATTCAAACCCAAGCATACTACTGCAATAATTTTTACCAACTTTAATACTACTACATCTATTCTATTCCATTCTATTATATTCTTACTATGACATCAGGTGGTCAAACACCTCAGTCCTCCCGTTACCATGGGTGCTGTAAAGTGCCCAAAACATCGGAAATTAAAAAAGTTAAAATTAAACGCAAAAAAAATCCTTAAAATTTGTTTTATTCCTTATAAATTTTATTCACAGTTAACGTGGGAAGCACTAAAATTAACTTAAAAACTGGAACTAAGCTTTTGCATGATTGTTAACCACATCTACCTACCTAGTAACTACACATCCAACGATGCTACGAACGAATTTTCAATTATTTACATCGTATATTCAGTAGCATTCTATTATTTAATTTTATCATGACTAACCATTTTAGTTTATTTAGAAGTAAGTAGATGGCGCTATTGTTAGATGAAATAATGAAAGCCAAAACTATACTATCTAGTAATATCAGCGATAGAAGCGAACAATATAAAAATCTCTAAGAGTGTTGAATAAGCAAGCTATTATAAATACTCTAAGAAAAACCTTATCAATTTTCATATTTTTGATATACGTTTTTTTTATCTATTGAAATTATTACACTTATAAATAAAATAACAAAAATACTAAAAAACTAAACGTTAGAATTTTTAAATAATTTTAAAAATCTAATTATTTAAATTTTTATAAGTTATTTATATGATTTACTTTATAACTATTTAACTGAAGGCAAAATATACTACTTTTTTATTTGATGACAGATGGCGCTGTTTTGATAATAAATCAGAGTAGTTTCAAATTAGTTTACCAAGGCTATAACTGTATTTTAATCTTTATTTATAAATATGGTATTTATTTGAAAAACACCAGTCATACCGCCTATAACTAAGATATAATAGAAAATTAACATCTAATGTAAGGAAAATACTTAACCTTCTTTTTTCGAAGTTCCGTAATCGGATAAAAAGTAGCCTATAAGATGTCCTGGGTTACTAACTACCTACATACAAAATTTCATGTAAATCGGTCCAGTAGTTTTTGAGTGAATCCGGAATACACAGACAGACAGACAAAAATTCTAAAAACCACTAATTTGGCTTCAAAACCCTTTAATTAGTCCCCTGGACTTGTTTTCTCAAGAATATGTTAGAATTACAGACACGACTTTTCTACAGATTTATTTTATGTATAGATATAGATAATACGATGATGATATTTATCCTTAGAAGATATCCAAGTCCATAAGTATACAATGTATTGGCTGAGAATGATGGAGAAGATGACGATTTTATGATTTACGACAATCAGTCAATAATATTTTCAACACTCTTTTAACAAAGTAAAATGTAGTCTTTTTTCATAGATTGAATGAGTAAGTAATGAAAACGAACACACATTATGATATCCACATTTTTCACAAACGATCCATATTAGAAGGGACATCAATCGAGCTTACGTAGCGTCCAATAACGAGGAATCAACGTTTTCTATTGTCTGCAAAAATTATTACGTTTATAGAAGATAAAACATTATACTAAATTACATAAAATTTCTTATATTCTCCTAACTTGTAAAATTTTTATCCTTGTGCAATTTATGTATGTAAACTTACTCCACGATACAGGAAAAATCCTAGTGTGGGGTAACGTTTGAAAAAAAAACTTAACGTAAAGTAAAGTTAAAGACTATATACGTCCTAGGCAAAGGGCTACTCCCATTTCTGAGAGGGTTTTAGGTCAAGGAAATGTCCGCCGTGCCGCCTCAATACGTGGATCTCAGACATTGAGGTTTCCTCACGATGTTTTCTTTCACCACAAAGCACGTGGTAATTAAACACTAAGTTGAAAAAAGAAAACATTTCATTAGTGCCGGTGGGGATCGAACTCGGATTGCTCGCGTTCTGTGAAATACTCGTATATTGTGAGCGCTTAGCTCTATTGCATCTAACTATCTCTAAGCTTATCATGTAGTAAGTGTATTGTGATGATCACTATTATGCATGAATAGAGATTATTCATGTCAATTGTGTACTATTTTTCACTTTGTTTTATAATAATTCTTGTTGGTAATTTATGTTTTTTTAAATTAAATTTTTCATATATTTTTAAAATTACTGAAAATATAATAAATATCAGCAGGTACTATCAAAAAGCAAGAGAAGGAGAAATGGAGGGTTCGAAAATTATAATTTTTCAGGTTTATAAATTGGCTGCTGATGTAAATTTCCAACGCGGAAACAAGCAAGTTAACGTTGTTAAATTTATTCCTACAATCACGAATTTTAACGAATTAATGTACAACAAATAATTTGCATAATTTTCTCATTCATTTTCCTTCTATAACAAATACTAATTTAAAAAAAAAAGTTATTTTTAAATATATATTTATAAATTATTTAACTTTAAGGGCCACACTTGGCAGGCTTGGCAGTTAAAGCAAATCTTTATGGTCAAATTGATTTCATTGGGTAAAGTAATATCTTTATATCCGCTGCCAATACTATCCACTGCTGGAAGAACTAATCGTTTTATTGTTCAGAGATCTGGCACTGATAATAGGATTTCAAGGAACAGCATCTATTGAGGGGAGGCCAAGCTATGTTTCAAAAAGATGCACTGATCCACGCGATTGCCGTTTCTTAGTGAACCAAGAATTAATAAATTAAAGGTGCACTTACGTTTTTATTTAAGACATATTTAACATCGCCCGGCTCGTGGCTAAATTAAACCGTGAGCATTGAGTTGCTGAGATTCGCTCAAAAATAGAATATTTGACATGTGTTTTCTTGCACCTATCCTAAAGGTAGGCTGGTAGAAATGATTTTTAGTATTAATTCCACTTCTTTTACAATTTGTGCAACTTTTTTATACTTTAAAATTAGCTACGATGAACCATTTCGTACGTCGTTATCCTAAATAAATGGAATCTGCTTGTTACCGGTAACACAACTCCGTCATTCTGTTGTTATAATCGTATATCCTGCAAGACGACCATAATGAAAATTAACATAAATGCAAATGTGAAGTCCTTTATTGTAGCAACTTTTCATTTTCAGAAACTTGCCAAATTACAGAGATACTTTCCATGCAGACACTAAATACAGTGTTCAAAGAAAAGTTTACGAAGACAGAATTTTGCAAAAAACTTTCCGAAAATACGAATTGTACGGTCTTCTTTACAAACCACACATTTTGCACAAAGCATTTTACCATATTATCATTTTTCATTCTCATCCAGTCAGTACGCAATCATTCCCGTCGCGCATTGCTCTATCAATAATATCAGAATAAATTACATAACCAGTTCAAGCCTTTATCATTTCTATCAACTTCTAAGATTGTACAGCACAACAGCTCGTACATCTTAATGGTCCTTCGAGCATTGATCTAGTGCCGGTAAAGAAAAAGCGGGACCACGCGGTTCGACAACGTGACTTCGTTTCGCCCGTTTAGTGCTGCCCACGTATTACCGCCTACTTAGCAAAACGCTACAAGTTATTTTAAAAGCTATTGCAGTGA
The DNA here is from genome assembly GCA_029286625.1 of Parnassius orleans. Taxonomy (NCBI): domain Eukaryota; kingdom Metazoa; phylum Arthropoda; class Insecta; order Lepidoptera; family Papilionidae; genus Parnassius; species Parnassius orleans. The sequence goes on from JAGSMP010000781.1 coordinate 40,104, forward strand.
ACAATTTTCTGCTACCATGCACCATCACCAGCAGCAGTGATTGGTAAACATCACGCCATCACTCACGAAAAACATTTTTGTCTTTGTGTTTCTGTGTGAAGTGCAATAGCGAATCGGTCGAGTCGGCCTCCCACAAGCGGGTCTCACCGACGAGATTGAGAAGCGCATATATTGCATTAGGATACCGGAGCACTTAGCAACAGCATCACCTCCGTGACTCGGAAGCATCCGTCACCGGATTATCAATCAAATCGTCCATTAACAAATAAAATGGAAGATTTACTATCAACTCAACAACAACTTCTTCAAGCAATGGAGCAGTTATTCAAACTTCAAGAAAGATGGAGCTGAAAGAAAAACCCATCTTACATATCAAGGCGACTAGAGACTCTGGATCAGTACTGGAGAGTTCCAAGCCAATCATGTCAAGTTGTGTGAGTACGAGGACCAAGACTACACTTATTTCTTGGAAAATCACTTCGAAAAAGCAAAGTCATATTACACCGACTGTCGGAGAATTATCCAGCAACACCTATCTACTGATCAAGAAAAGAAGTCAGTTCTGAGACCTGCTACTCCTTTAGCCGGCGTGACTACAGATTGGCGTCCACCATCAACGGCTGCAACAGCGTCCCCATCAGGTCAGGCCAGCACCAGCCGAGTAGACAGAGTAACCACAGCAAACTTGACGAGATGTACCGGAAACAAAAAAGCAATTTTAAAGCACTAGAACGAGCAATCAATGCCACTAATCTCGAGTTACTTACCGAAAAGTGGGAGCTCGAGGACAGCTTACGTGACTTACAACTTCGCTGGAATGCCGTGGACTCCTTACACTGGGAGATCGACAGCGAGCTTACCTGAAGATGTGCAGGTACGAAAAACATACTACATGTTCGAAGACAGCTACAAAAGATCAAAAATCAATCAACAGCAAGATGTGGTCCGTATCTCATCAAAAGCATTCTACGCCAAAAATGGAAACCTACGTTCAGCGGCAACTATCAGCAGTGGTCATCTTTCAAAGATCTCTTCATGGAAATGATCCACAAGAATAAATTCATTTCAAATGTGCAAAAATGCAACATTTAAAAAGCAAGGTCAAGGAGAAGCCGAGAAACTAATACAACATCTAAATATTAGTTCCGAAAACTATGAAACATGCTGGGAAATTCTGAATCATCGGTATAACAACAAACGATTGATTTTAATTCTCACATGAACACGCTTTTTGGCTTGCAACAATACAACACCAATCATCATTTGCCCTGAAAAAATTGCACGACACCAAAAAAGTGTCTAAGTGCCGTAAAAACAGGCGTGAATACATCAAGTTGGGATCCTTTGGTGGTACATTTGTTGATGCAGAAATTGGACACTGATACACACAATGACTACTTCGAATATCTTGAAGATCCGAGGAATTGCCTACGCTATCAGGATTTCTAACTTTTGGAAATGCGATTCACAGCATTAGAATCGTCTCGACGCAAGCAAGAAGCGCCGCGGAGCAATCAACAACTACCTATCAAGATTCCAAAAACTCAATATTCCAAGGCATACCCGGGTGCATCAACTAAAGCATTTATCAATCATACAAATGTGAAGTCATTGAAATCGTTAGCAAGGAATAAATACACGTGTCCATTGTGCAATGAACAACATGGAATTTTCCACTGTAAATCGTTTCTAGGTCAGACACCAGAATTAAAACGAAAACAGTGGCAAAATTGAATTTATGCAAAACTGTCTTTTGATCATAAAGGCAAGGACTGTTTTTCGACAAAAGATGCGCGCATTGCAAATGCGGTCACAATACTTTATTGCACAAGCATACGCATCAAATATCAGCGAGCGAGCGAGACACAACAAAAGAGTTACACAGCAAAGAAACGTGACATGTTTCACAAGAAAACGTCGCCGAAATCCTCCTGGCAACAGCCCAATCAAGGTGCTATCAGCTGATGGAAGCTATCTGACGATGCGAGCGCTGATTGATCAAGGGTCACAAACATCACTTATAAGCGAAAATGCCGCTCAAAGACTTGGCCTTCCACGACAACGTTGCAAGGGTATTATTTTCGGGATTGGCACAAAGGAAAATAACTGCAAAGGTATCATCACTATAACAGCATCATCTATGAATTCAGAATACACATTCAATACTGACGTCATCATCATGAAAAGTTTGGTAAACAATCTACCGAACAGATCCTGACAAACCGTCATGGAAACGTCTTGAAGGCATACGGCTTGCTGATCCAGACTTCAATATCAGCCGTCCCATAGACATATTACTGGGTGCGAACATCTACTCGAACATCATCATGAGCGGAATCATCAGAAAGATGAAAATCAACCGATTGTTCAGCAATCACGACTCGGTTGGATCATCTGCGGCAACCTGAAGTCTTATCAGTGTAATGTTGTTCTGCACGATTTACAAAATATTCAGAGGTTTTGGACAATCGAAGACATAGCAGACAACAAAATAACAATATCATCCGAGGATCAATACTGCTTGGAGCATTATAACAACACAACAACGACGAGAAGACGGTCGATATGTTGTACGTCTGCCCATGAAACCAGGCTGAAGAAAAGCTGGGTGATTCAAAGCAGAGGCCGTGGCACAACTTTATCAGCTGGAAAAGTTCGCCAAAACGAAGACCTCGCAGCAATGTATAAAAACTTTATGCGCGATACATTGAATTAGAACATATGCAGCAATGTACTCGTAACAGTAACACGATCCCGGCAACGAGTTGCTACCTGCCCATCATTGTGTACAGCGCGCCGAATCGCTTACAACTGCATTACGCGTCGTATTTAACGCGTCATCAAAGACGTCATCAGGCTACAGCCTAAACGACTTGATGTACAACGGACCCAATCTGCAAGCAGACTTACTATCATTGATCATAAGTTGGAGACAGTATAAGGTCGCCTTCACTGCAGACATCGAAAAATGTTTCGAGCGATCCTCTGCAATAATAACGACAAACATCTACAAAAATCATATGGCGTGAATCATCAAATCAGCCACTTCAAGAATACGAACTATTAACTGTGACGTACGGGACGAAAGCAGCGCCGTTCCTGGCAATGAACACACTAAAGCAATTAGCACGCGACGAAGGACAGCATTTCCTGAAGCAGCTAAGGTGTTGAAGAGACTTTTCATGGACGATGTCTTAAGCGGTCAGCACAGCATCCCAGCTGCTCTAAAATTAAAACAGATCTGATCAACCTACTCAGATCAGGGGTTTAATCTACGAAGGTGGTGCTCAAACAGCAATGAGTTACTACAAGCAGCAGGATCAGACACAGATAGCAATCATCAAATTGGGTTTGATTTCAAGCAGAAAGAATCAACAAAGACCCTGGGACTGCGCTGGAACCCTCAGAAGGACGTCTTCATTTTGAGCTCAAAATCAACACATCAACAGACAAACCAGCCTCAAAAGGTCACTACTTTCAGACGTCTCAAAGGTTTTCGACCGGCGGTTGGCTCTGTCCTGTAACAACAAGATTGAAACTCTTATTCCAATCAGTCTGGAAAGAAGATTTGAAGTGGGATGACCAACTTCCACTAAGCATTGAAGAAGAGTGGTCTAAGATCAAACATGACCTCGAGGCATCAATCAAATCCAAGTACCAAGATGGCTTCAAAGTTATGAGAACGACGACATTGAGCTACACGGGTTCTGCGATTCCTCAGAACGTGCCTACGCTTGTGTTATCTACAGCAAAATCAAGAGCAAGAAACAAGGTGAACAAGCAGTAGTTTTGATAGCAGCAAAATCAAAACTAGTTCCGACATCAAAATCATATCATTGCCGAAATTAGAACTGTGTGCCGCTCACTTATTATCAAGACTCATGCAGACAGTCAAACACAGTCTATCAGAGCAAAACATCAAGACCTTCGGCTGGTCAGACTCAACAGCTGTGCTCGGCTGGATCCAAGGCGACATCAATCGCTGGAAGCCATTCGTCGCCAACCGTGTACAACAAATCAAAGAAATCATACCTGCGGACTGTTGGCAGTATGTCAAGTCGACTGATAATCCAGCAGACTGCGCCAGCCGTGGGGTATCAACAGCAATCCTCAAAAATCATCCCTTGTGGTGGCAGGCCCATCATGGCTGAAAACATATCAAAAAAACCACCACAAAACATACACTACGAATCAAGAAGTGAAGAAAGCAATGCAAACCAACGTCACTATTCAACGTCACAGCTCTGACGTAATCGAAGCGTTGATAAACAAACATAGCTGTATGACGCGGTGACGCGTATACCTGGGTATTGCGGGCGGTGTCGAATTCCAAACCGAAGACGCCGTATCTAACTGCACCTGAAATCAAACAAGCAAAATACATTATTATAAAGCACATACAAGAAAAGTATTTTTATGAAGAATACTTACCATCAAAGAGGGAAAGTGAAGCGTAACAACAAACTACTGTCCCTTAATCCATTCTTGGATAAAAACGATCTTCTAAGAGTTGGTGGCAGGATCAATAATGCAAGCATCGATGAAAACATGAAGCATCCTCATCGTGCCACACAGCGGACACTTCACTGAGCTCATAATCGATCAGGCACACAAGGCCACCTTCCACGGTGGAGCCCGCCTGACTCTATCGAATCTGAGACAGCATTACTGGATTATTGGCGGCAACAGGGCTGTCAAAAACGCATCCGTGAATGTGTTGTCTGCAGAAGACACAACCCAATCAAACAGACTCAAATCATGGGAGACCTACCGTCAGCAAGATGTAACCCAACAGGCCATTTTACCACGTTGGTACCGATTACACCGGTTTCATCGACGTGAAAGCAAACAAAGGACGAGGCATAAAAACGACGAAAGGATACGTCGCGGTTTTGTGTGTATAGTCACTAAGGCCGTACACCTTGAAATGGTATCAGACCTCTCCTCATCAGCATTCCTCGCAGCACTCCGACGAATGGCGGCGCGCCGTGGGCACCGCGTCACCTGTACAGCGACAACGGGACCAACTTCGTCGGCGCCAACAAACACCCACAGCAGGAATTCATCAATCTTCGACAAGCCTTGGACGATGATTTCTTCGCAGCAATATCAGACATGGAGATCGAATGGCGCTAACGCCCCCTCGTGGCCTAGTGCAGGAGGTCTATGGGAAGCGGCGGTGGCCTAAAATTCCACTTACGAAGTCATCGGACACAAAGCTTACATTTGAGGAGCTATCAACATTGTTGTCACAGCTGGAAGCGTGCCTGAACTCAAGGCCACTGTGCGCCCTGAGCGAAGATCCGAGGACATCAACTTCCTCACCCCGTCACATTTTCTGGCAGTGCCCCACCCTCACCATCATCGAAACCGAAAGGGACGAGGCGCACGTTGGCAACTGGTACAGAAAATCTTCTACGACATATGGAAGAGATGGCAGTCCGAGTTCCTGTGCCAATTATCAGCTAGCAAGCAAGTGGCAACAGAAGCAAAGAAACATGATTGGTGACGTTGTCGTCATATGACGTCAACTTACCTCCGGCAAGTGGGCGCTCGCTAGAGTTGTTGAACTTCACCCTGGAAAGGACGATCTGGTCCGGTGGTGTCCCTGAAAACTAAAAACAACATTATCAAGAGGCCTATTACAAAATATCACCACTTCTATCAGATGATTACGTTGGTAGCGAGCAAAATTCGGAATCAAGCAATAAGGAGTCTACAGCAAAAAGCACCAAAGCAAAAGAACGCGAAGCAAAAATCATGCAACTTCATAGCTTTAGCAATGTTGACTTTACTTACCATCATTTCACCCGTTCAGTGTGCCTTCAACCTACTTAGTCTAAGCAATAATCAGAGCATTTATTTGGACAAAATTTCCAACATGCACCTTGTCAGAGATCAGTGGAAACTCATTGTCTACTACGAAATGAATCCGTACTGGCAAGGCATTGAATTGTATCGCAAGTACTTCGATTATTTGGATAACATATGCTCCAAGATATCCAAACAAACAAAATGTGACGTAATGTTGTCACAACTACGTCATGAGGCCACTGAACTGGACTACTATCATCATATGTTGCTCGGTCAGCAATACACGCGCTCGAGACGCCGGCGCGGGCTTATCAACAGTGTCGGATACCTGGCGCACAGCTTGTTCGGTGTGTTAGACGAAGAGTTTGCTCAAAAATACGAGAGAGACATCAATATAATCAGGATGAATCAGAAACATCTTGCTCTTTTATGGAAAAATCAAACATCCGTGGTTGAAGCTGAATATAACCTTTGAGTCGAATCGAAGAGTCTATTAACAAGCAGTACAAGATCTTCAATGCCCACATCATAGAGCTAGAAAAAGTAACATCATAACAAAAAATTCAGACCGAAAAAATCATCAATGAATTTATTCTCTCATCCATGATAGCAAACAACATTTTGGCCAATCTTAAAACATTCAAGAAACGTTGGTGGAGACCATCACAGACATCCACTATGGGCAGTTTAATGTTTGTTTATTAACGCCTGAACAACTGAATGAAGAGTTAAATATTATCTCTGGCCAATTATCAAAGGAATTAGCTCTGCCTATAAACAACATCCAAAACAACTTATCCAGACTCTATCATTTACTGGAAGTAAAAGCAAGGATGACAAGCCAATACTTTATTTTCAGATCAAAATCCCGTTGGTAAGCAGGGATACCTACGAGATTTACAGCTTATATCTATCCCGCAAGCAAGTACAAAACAGATGGTCCGCATCACACCTATCGCGATCATATCGCGATCAACATCCAAAAGACTCGTACGTACCATTATCAGAAGAAGAAGTTCGAAGATGTACACAGTTCAACGCTGAGACTCACCTTTGCCCGCTACAGAAACCTATTTTCCATATGAATTCGGACGATATTCTCTGCATCAAAATGAAGACACAGGTCAGTGTGAAATCAAAACTTCGCCCTGCAAAGATATGGGTTGAACTTAACAAACTAAATACGTACCTGTGCTTTTGCTGTAATCAAGGATGATAAGAATAATATGCGAGCATCATGTTACAGCGCAACGACTTAGCAAGGCCATTATCATTCTCTCGAGGACGGCTGTCTCATTAAAAGTGAAACATTGACAATATTTTCACACAGAAAGCAGGTCACTAATTATAATATCAAGCCCGACCTTGCAAAGATAGACATACCTCAATCAATGATGTCATCAACCTATCTATTCCTCTCCAAGGCTCGAGAAATTCGACGAGTCAGAAAATGAGGAGAATCGAAAACACTTGTCAAGTATTGGACACCAAATAGAGCAGCTGAAGACAAGCGACGCTGATACGAGATGGTAAATCAGTTATCAAACCGACCTACATCAATATGTGCTTATTTATCTTCTGCTGGGAGCAGCTATACTAGCATCAACATTATTTGCCTTGCAGGAGTCTACGCCGCAGATGCGCCACGCACGTATACAAGGTCCCTCTCAAAGCGAAAGATCAGCTGGCTTGAATTACAGTTCACACTGGAACCGAAACACAAAGCAAGCAGCATCTCGGTCGAGCCCGCGGTATCGCAGTTACGTCATCGGGTGAACTGAGTGCGCGCACTGGATAAGTCGACGTCGCCTACGGTTTGCAAACGTTTTGGTGATCTTAGTGCAGTGTAGTGAAGTGTAAAATTTATAAGTTTTTAATTGAAATTTATAAGCTAATTTTTATAGTATAATCATCGTTATCAATTAGTATCAATTTGTAATCGCCTATCAATCATCATCTGTTCTCTCTCTCTCTCTCCCCGCAGCATGTACGGTCTTCTAACCGCACATTTTTGCATAAGCATTTTACCATATTGTCATTTTCATTCTCATCCAGTCAGTACGCAATCATTCGCCGTCGCGCATTGTACTCACTATCAATAATATCAGAATAAATTACATAACCAGTTCAAGCCTTTATCATTTCTATCAACTTCTAAGATTGTACACAGCACAGCAGCTCTGTTACACGAATCAAACTTCATTTAGAATTTTCTATTGCTACAAAACTTTAATTAAAATACAAAGATCATATACTTTAATTTTTATTATTTAGATAATTTCATAACTCGTTTTTAGTAAATAAACATCTACTAGGAATTTCGTTGCAAATAGATTATTTTACACGTTTTTAAAGTCAATTTCATACATCTTGGAGCGATGCTTATACATATGGCTGGTAGTTTTCTCGCCTTATGGTTAAGTATTTAATGGGCAATTAGCGAGAAAACGTAATCAGAGCTTTTGGTAATTTACCCCTGGATGTATAATGTAGTATGATGATTTTAACTTTCAGTTTTATTGTCACAAATATTGTTTTTTTTTTAAATTAGAATTGTGGTTACAAACGAGCACGTAGTTCACCTGATGGTAAATTGATCCTTAGACCTATAGACATCTTTATCTATCCTCGATTATGAATCAAAATGCAGATGCGTTGTCAGCCCTGAGAACTAAGACGGAATGCCTTGTTTTCAGTAAAAAGTGTCTCCGGTCCTTCACACTCACCATACGAAATAACAACATTAAGCTGCTATTTTACGCTGGTTGTTTGGAGAGATCGACCGAGGTAAGACCACGGTCTTACCCAGTCGAGCCGACTCATCGTGCTACAACCAAAATATGGTTGCAGCGTGGCTCTACGTAAAAATTTGTTGCTCAAAGTGTGCGTAAACAACTATCAACATCAACTCGTCATCGTTCTTAAGAATTCAACATTTGCACTTCTTTGAGAATAATTTTTATAAAGATCTCGGTATGAATGCGTACAAATTTCAATTAATGCAAAATCTGAAGCCGCATGACCATTCGATGCGTTTCGGTTTTGCTCAATGGGCCGAAGACCGTTTGATCGAAGATGAGGATTTTACAGAAAAATCATATTTACAGATAAAGCTCATTTCCACCTCGTAGGATACGTCAATAAGCAAATTTGGGGCTCAGAAAATCCACGTCATCGTAGAAATCAATGCAACCACAACGGTGATTGTCTGGTGCTAATTTTGGTCTGGCGGCATTATTGGGCCATTTTCTTCGAAAAAACAGGAAACGCCGTTACAGTGAAAGACGATCGCTACCGCGCATACTAAAAGATGTTTTGTTTCTCAAAATTGAAGAGGATGTCATAGACGATATTTGGTTTCAACAGGACGGCTTAACGTGCCAATAACGTAACAATCGATCTTTTGAGCACTGTTTTCGAAAATCGCATAATCAGCCGAAATGCTGATGTCAATTGGCCACCTCGAAGCTGCGATTTGATTCCGTTGGACTTTTTTTGTGGGAAGCTGTTAAGGACAAGTGTTACGCTAACCATCCAGAGACGATTATCGACTTGAAATATGAAATTTAAGTTGCCATTAACGAAATAGAGGCCCAAACAATCGAAAATGTACTGAAAAATTGGACTGATCGAATAGGTTATTGTCAGGCTAGCCATGATTTTAATGATTTTGTCTTCCATTCCTAAATGGAAAGGTAAAATTTTTCTATTATACTCATAACTTTGAAAAAATATTCATTATTTTTTTTTTTTAATAGCCGATTCATATTCCAAATCTTAATAGTTTTTGGAAATTATTAAGACATTAAACGGTAATTGTCGCTTAATAGATAGGAACTGGGGACACAAAGAAAGTAATTAATCTTATCATTATAAGCTGCCCATGCATTAATCACTTTGACTTGTGGCTGAAATATGGCGGAGAAACGAAAAGAAATCGATGCAGTTTAAAGACTTGTCTTATAAAATAATCTGTAAATTTATTTTCTTTGTTTGTAGTTTTATTACATGCACAGTGTAATAAAACTACATACTATATAAAATTTTATAAATTTTATTACAATTTATTTAATCAAATGAAGTTAAAATATAGCGAAACAATACGTTTCAAGGTTCCCTTATAAAAATTTAAATGGAGAAATTCAAATGTTAACCTCACTAAGAGGCAATCTATGGAAGAAGCTTATGTTCAGCAGTTAGTTTTTGACAGGCAGTAAGAAAAAAATGAATGAGTTAGTGCGCAGTACCCACTAACTTGTTCTGTCTATGCGGCTCCCCATTGCCGGCCTGTTTTAGGTTGTTATATTTCACCAATCATCGATTGAAAGAGTGCTGGTTGTTGTGTAAATCATCATGGTCATCAATATAGCCGTTCACATGCCCACTGCTGAACCAAAACTCTCACACAGCACGGACCTGAGCCACTTGCATCTATCGACTGCATGTCCAACCAGGTAACGCCACTCTATCTAGTGAGAGCCAGGTCCAAACTGCGCAAACGGTATGATGCTGCTATACGAGACCTTTATTCCTGTCGGATATCGGTTCTTAGATTTTATGGGCAACCCATTGCCATTTAAACTTACTGATCTATTCAAGTCAATCAATAGATCCAACTCGACTGGGCATAGTTTAGGTGATTACGTCCCACCGTATTGTTACGAATTTCTAAAAACATTTTAATATAAAAATTAAACCAGCGCGTGTAGCCGGTGATGAATTATAGAACGTGATTCTTCACTGATGGCCTTATAAGGATACTTAAAGAAGCTTAGTAAGATATGGAGAAAGATATGCTCGGAGTTTCTCAGCGAGATAGAATCCGTTACGATGATATTTGCAGTAGAACCAGAGTAACCGAGATAATCTAGCGTGACTTACTGATGTTTCATCTCCTTGCGTATTGTATCGCATCTACCACGTGGAGTACTGTGAGGAATCTAATTCTAGTCTAATTCCAGCCGCTCAATTTCACCATCGCACATCGCGACAAAACTCGCGATACCATCCATACCATCTGGATGATTGGCGTTCCACCACTGTGCGATTTACAAGATTTCTTTCTCCCACAACTTCCTTGTGGATTTAATACCACCAGTAACATTTCCCGACCGATAACTTAGGGACCTTCAAGAAAGAGCCTACTCTTTTGAATGCCCGGCAACACCTTTACAATCCCTGGTGTTGCAGTTGTCCATGGACGGCGGTTGACAGTTACCATCAGGTGAGCCACATGCCCGTTTGCCACCTCTTTTATAAATAAAATCTAACTAATCGGCACTAAATATAATTTAATAAAAATTCGAAATTAATATCAATAACGGAAAGAAAATAAGTTGTTTAGAAATCAAGCTAATACGCTCATTTAATAACCCCGTACCGTGAGAAGTCACTCGCAATTTGTACGTAGCATTTACGTTGCAAGTCTAGATTTACACAGTGCGAGTTATGGAGAAAGAACGCGGAAGTAGATCTCGGAGATTCTCTGCATTTTAAAATTCGAAATGAGGATATCAGCAGAAGACACATAGCGAGTTGTTCTACGGTAAGCAAGGTGTAAGACAGACGGCCCCCCTAGATGGAGTGACAACCTGGTGACATATACAGAAAGACCATGGATGCAGGTGGCTCAGGACCAAATGACGATGTGAATAAAACATGGAAATCTGTAATATGTAAACTATAGTGTATAGAGTTCTAAATAAAACCAAAAGTCAACTATATTGTGAATGTCTATATAAAAGAGGTCGTTTCTCGTAAACTACATATGTATACTTTTCCGTGAACTTAGTCTAAATAAAAGCACTCTTATACTCCATTAAGTTCCGACCCCAGAGAATATCGGCAAACAAAAACTTGGCACAACATGCTCATTACGTCTTCAACTTTTAGGGAGTTGCTTCCAGCGTAAAGACTTTTCTTTAGCTCTCTGTTGGACTTTTACTAAAACTAATCTAAGTATGCTTTACGAATAGATACGTGTAGTAACACTCTAAAATACTATTAAAACTGGGCAAAAGCCTCGGTTCTAAATATAATGTATCGTACTATATCGAATTATCTTTTTCTAACTTCGTTAGATTATTATACGGTCGTATAATGTAAGATCGTCTTTAGAACTTTTAGGGTAATAAGCCCGACGCCTGTTGCACTAATATCTAATATTGTATATATTCATTACATCTATTATTTGTTTTACAATTTACAATATATAAAAATAAATAATATTATAGTAATTAATAGAATCAGGTGTTACTTTGCAGAAATCCAATTTATTTAAGATGTTAAAAATTAATTAGTTAAGGTCCGCGTAATAAAATAAAATAATGTCTTTAGTCTTTGTTTCATTCTGTCGGCTGCAGGGACGGCAAGGTAATGTAAACAGGTCAAATTCTCTCTTTTAAGAAAACTATTTTTAAACAGATTGTGTTAAACAATTTTTGGACCTATTCACATATAATTTTTTATTTTTAATATCCCATGATCCGAGTGCTTTGTAACACCATTCTAAGGAAGTCAGATATTTAATATACTTATATCATAGTTAAAATCAGGCTACTTCCAGCTTTTCATTCTCTCATTCATTTAAAATAATAAATATTTTTAAGGCCATCTATGGAGGAGGCCTAAGTAAGGCAGCGGACGGTGACAGGTGGGCACATAGTCACCTACATCTATCTTCGAATAAGATTTAAAATACATATACGTCGTCACCACTAGAGATTAAGATGGAACGTCTTGTCATCATTAAAAAGAGTCTCTAGTATTCTTCACTCATCATACGAAATATTGTAGCATTTTACTGTTATTTTACGCTGTGGGAATGTGGTCCTACGACGAACCGACCTATTCAGGGTGTATCCATTATAGCTCAAGCGTGGCTTACCTCGTCAGAAAAAACTCTTAGATTGAATCCTTTTTATTACATTCAATTATGAATAAAAATTCTGAAAAGTTTAATTCAAGGATGGTTTCGAGGCATATTTGTAATTAGCGAGTGTTTGTGATCATAGTGTATAAAGGCATTGAAGATGTATTTTTATGACTAGAAGAATTTTCAAGAGATAGAACTAATCCGTTACGGATTTTTCATTTCGTCCTTTCCTTTATTTTGTCTGGTCCTGCTTTATAAGTGTCTTTATTTTCTTGAGTATAAAGAGAAATATTTTTTAAACGGAGGATTTAAGTTTATACGTATATGCATCGTCTTCTTAACAAAGGAAGATGGACGCGTTTGATGTAAAGAAATGAGTTTTTGACAAAGGAGCCAACATTGTTCGTGAAAAATTAAATTAGTAAACGATATCAATCATTTTTATGGTTTGACATACTTATTTTTATTTTGGTTTTTATTTTATTTAAAATAATGATAATTTTAAAATTAATGAATTAACGATAATTTTTATAATAATGAATTAACAATTCTTCATTTATTCTTTAATCAAATCTCGTGAGTGAACCATTACACAGAAATCATGAATATTATAGTTACATTACACCATTCAAAAGTCCTTATATAAGGCTGCCGTTTAAACTTCAATGTTTCTCTTTTGAGTATAAACATAAAATCGTAATATGAGAAATATAGGGTGAATTGTATTGACCATAAAATCAAGGAATCAATAGACACAGGACACCGAGGTAGCTATGGGTTTGAATCCGGCAGTATTTGTAAGGCTCACAAATAATTGTTCAAAATGAATGTTTTCCCATATGCAATTTATGTACGAGTGTGTAAATTGCCTCAACGATACAGGAGAGAATCTTAGGATTACTATAAGATAAGGGTGCCGCGTAAATTTCAATGTTTTTTTTACTATAAACATAAATTCATAATTTGAAAAATGTAGGGCGATTCATAATATGAAATTATATCAGTAAACTGCCTCGATACAGAAGTGAACTTTAGTATGGGAGTAACAAGAACTAGGAGATGTAATATGTTCCGTGGAGGTCTTGATGGGCTGAATGATGATGATGTAAATATTAATAGTTTTATAAGCTGAGTATCGTATAATATTTAACATTTATTAAAAAGTAAGTATACCCTTTTCTCCAAATCTTTTTATCCCGTTTGAAGAACTTTTGTGCTGCCTAGTAGCTGGCGCTGACAAGTTGAGCGAATACTCGTTTGGGCAGTGCACCGAACACTTACATGCCCTAATACCATTTCAAAAATAAGAGGCTTATACCCAGCAGTGGAATGTATTTAGGCTTTTACTTTACCATTTAAAATGCCGTGGGCCGGCTTAAGAAAATCCAAGGCAAAGTTAAGAGTTTATAGATCGGCTTCAGAAAGATTGAGTTAAAAGAATCTCGTTTACGGTAGGCGTAATATACCCCGACCCTTGACGGAGCGGTGTCAAAGGTGGGAGATGTTTTGTTCTGCAATCGTCAACCTACCTGTGAACAGTAAAGATTAAGGTAAATCATCGCTATAACCGGAAATGCCCATGTATACATTGAAATGTTGCAAGCTGATGTTTTAGAAGAAGAAACTTCGAAATATTTAAGCCCTTCGGGTTGAATTCACGGCGGTAAGTGACAAAAGAGACTAGCAATTTGACGGCATTGTTATGCACTTGTGTATTGCGTACATAGGCGAACTCTTTATTCCCTTTCTTTGCTAATCCGTATCAGGCGTAGGACCAACTGCTTAACGTGCTTTCCAAGGCACGAAGGCAACGACGCTAACTTTGTAACTCTGGGATGCTACTGAGAACTTCTTAACAGAAAAACCCAATAACTGATTTCAGCCTGACCAAGGCTTCGAACCTAAGACCACATGATTTCGGCGTTACACTTACGACTACTAGACCAACGAGGCAGTCAACGAAAATAAAGAAAAAATGATGAAACCAAAAACAGTCCAACATTAAATAAGATTGTATCTAAATACATTAATGTTCAGTTTATGTCACTATAATTTCTCTATTTAATTTCAATTAACATTTCAATTGCGTGCCTAACAGCTTAATGGATTATGGGTTATTAATTAATCAAGATAATTGATAACATGTTTGCGCGCAACCTATGTTTTACCGCTACGACTATGGTAACAATCTAAAATTTTATTTGCAATTATTATAGCCCGACGGAATTTTAATTACGCTATTCCACAGTTTTTCCTCTTTTCCACTGACCACATTTATATATTAAGCCATTAAAGCTCACTGCTGAACATGGATCCATAGATTACTGTATATATACTAGAGACATGGATCTCTCCTATTATAAAAAGGATGTCTTAGTCGCAACGCTTGACAGGTGGCTCGGAAATTGTAGTATCAGCACATGAGTAAAGATACAGTACGGTTTCTTTACTCATGTGGTATCAGGTAGTAGATTATAAAACATGTTGACGTTTAACAAACGTAATTTTTATTAGGTCGAAAAATAAATAGTTTTTTCATTTTAAACGTATCGCGTCTTTGATGCTGCTCCACGTCATCGGTCTTTAGACGCATAAGAAAATGATTATACCGTCATCGAAAGTGATAAGATATTTCTGGCACCTCTCACTCTTTGTAAAACAAAAGAAAAAAGGACATGAATTGAAAAAGGTAATATTTTATTGATATCTCCCGTCATTTAAATTTCCTTCATGTTTCAAAATAAAACTAAACATGCAACTTCATCATAGACGTAAGTAACATAATTTTCCGGGGTGTGCCTTCACGGGGTAAACGACCTTAACCCATAGAAACATTCCTAGACAGCGTTGAATTTTTTTTTTCAAGTAAAGACGGGGACACCAAATTGATCCAAAATTATTAATAATGATAACCAAATATGCATTGTGCGTTAGATTTAATAAGCTAGTGGTAGTCTTAAAGATTTTTTTATTTTAAACAATTTAAATAATCATCAAGGTAAAAGTTATGACCGTGTCTGCGTGGCAAATCATATAAGAAGTCGTGACTTTTTTAATCTATTATAAGTGATTGACAACTACAATAAAATAAATGTAAATAAACTTTCGTTAAAAGGAGATCCATAAATGATATTTATGTAAAAAAAAATATTAAATTTTTCTGCGATTTTCGTGTTCAATTATATTTTTTAAATATTCTTGATTTTTTGTTCCAACACATCTGGTAACCCAAGGAGTATTAACAGGATAGATTGATTCGATTGTCAAATAATGTAAAAAGATTAACATTACTATATTTCTTTAAAAAAAAAAAAAGAATAGCACTTATTGTAATAGTAACTGTAATATTATATGTGCCTCATGTTGAGTATGTCAAGAAATACATACATACAAAATACATACATAAACACTCACGCCTGTCACCCAGAGGGGTAGGCAGAGACTACGGACTTCCATTTGGCACGATCCTGACACACCTCTCTCGCCTCCTCCACATCCATATACCTACGCATACATGCTCGTCGGTTAAGGGTACTCTTAATTTGGCCCATTTTCAATATATCGCCAATTTGGTCGATAAATTTTCGCCTAGGGCGTCCATTCCCGACTCTTCCGTTCACTTCTGCAACATAAATTTGCTTTGTCACTCTTTCCTCGTTCATTCTTTCTACATAACCAAACCACCGAAGCATTCCTTTCTTAATCCTGGTCAAAACGTCATCTTGCAAACCACACTTTTCTCTTATCACACTATTTCTCACCCTGTCATTCAGATTCAGCCCTAGCACACTCCTTAATGACCGCATTTCTACAGCATTTATTCTACTCTCATGCTTCTTCTGCCAAACCCAACTTTCACTACCATACATTAAAGTAGGGACTAACACAGCATTATGAAATGTCAAGAAATCTTTATAAATAATATGTTACAATAAAAAAACCATTACTAGATAGAATGCTTTTTCCCTCCTTAAACCCCAGACAGACAAAGAAAAATAGGGTGTCAACTCGTTTGCATTTTAAATTGTAATAGAGGAGACATAAATGTATATGGGCCACAGTACATTTATGTCTTCTCTATGTGCTCATTTGTAAACCTTATCAAATAAAAAACAGACGCCCCCATCCCTCATATCCCTCGCATAAGACTGACCCTGACATTTTGAAGTTAGAGTTAAGTTAATGAAGCTAAATACTTAAGTGTTAGAAGCATAAAAAGGAAAAGGCGTTTTTACTAAATACGGGTTTTCACTATAATGGTTGCTGCGTTTGTTAGTGATCGTATAAATTCAGAACAACTTAAACCATTGTAGTCATATTTAATATACTTCTTTTGTTCAGGTGGTGGGTCATAGCTATGCTAGAATCCAAAATATAGCGTTGTATATAAGTTATTAACAAACTCTATATTTATTGACCCAAGTGACACGTATTTTATATTTCCACAGAAGAAAGTCCGAAGCGAATTCAGATTGGAGTACATCGCGCAGAATACCGGAAAGGATAGTACAACGTCTGTCTGGCCAATTTCTGTAAAAAGTCAACGCTTTAAATTTTGTATAGTCCACAAAGTTTATACCAAACTTCACGGAAACTTAATTAATCTTATTTAGCAACAGTGTTACTTCTAAATACAAAGCGTCTCAAACTCTCACAGGTTAGTTAAAACAATTTGGAAGGATGGTATCTCAAACTATTTTAACTATGAGTTATGGAATATAACAAACCCAGGTATACCAAGTAACACAAAAGGCGATCTCAAGATGAGATGAGAAACTAACTAGCACAATTAAACTCAGCTGTGAATAATAATTAAAACATTACATGTGATTTAAAAGTATTATAACTGCTTCATTTATATTGTTTGTATTAAATCATTTTGTGTTATAAGTTATGTTATATCATTTATTCGTTCATTTATTACAACCTGTCCACTGCTGAGCATAGGCCTCCCCTATAAATACACTCATAGTGCGTAGAATTGCCATAGTTGCCGCGCTTGACGGACGGGTTTGCCACCGCAGTTTTTAGTTTTAAAATCGTTAATAGCAAGATTTTCCTGTTTCTGTACCTGTGTGCTCGTTTATTACTTTAATTCTTTTAAAAATAGGAATACTCTGAAGAATTGTGAAAACTTTAGAACACAACCAACTTGATCAAATGCAAGTATTAACTGTCAATTTCTTTTATGTTTCCTAAGGTCTAGGATACCCCAACGTTTTGTTTGTAATTATAATTCGCTTACGTTAAGATTAGGATACAACCAAACTTTTTCGATATGAGGTACGAAGTACGCGTAAAATAAATAAATCTTCTTAGCGAGACCTAATTAGATAAAAACTGTCATTTTCAATCAACTGCAAGGTTCCATCCCAATCAGATCGCGTGGGTATTATACCTGAGTATTAACGTAGTAAAAACTTGTGTGATAGAATACAAACATTTGTATTTCATATATGAATTATCCACAAAAGGTTTTTTTTTCATTTCTTATATTAAATTCAAACTTAAACTCTCTAGTTGCAAAGATAAAATTTAACCTGTATTGAAAATGCAATTTTATGCTTCTAAAAAAATAGAAGCCGATTTCAACGTTGATTTTGGACGGGGCAGTAAGACAGTAGCAATCTGCAATAATCAAAGTTCTGTTTATACAAAAAAAAAAATTGTTTCGTGATTCAATTTGCAGAGAATGCAATCAGTAGCAAAGATTAACAAAACGAAAGGCAAAAAATCTTCTAAAGCGATCTAATACGTTTGCTTCTTTTGATCTAAAACCTGATCTAATCTTAGACACTTTTCATTCAAGACAACCGATCGGAGAAAATAATACGGCCATTAACAAACCTGAGAATAGAATAAAATAAAATATTTTTAATCAATATAGATTACAAGAACACATAATTTATGCTTTTACCACTGTTTCGAAAGTAAATGGCGAATATCTATGATATGACTATATATTTTGGACATTTATGTAGAGACTATCTATCCGTGGGGACCATGTGCGGTGCAGTTTCTAAAGGAACTGTTTCCGCAACTAGGACAAGAGGCTAAGTATAGCCATTCAGCGACGAAACGCAATCAGTACTCTTGGCACTATACCGCTGGGAGTAGGATGGCGCTGTTTGATAATTTTATTTTTCAAATTTTTATTGTCATCTTTAATATGTGAAAATAAATATTAAGACGAGAATAAGAATGTCTTCCCATCAGAAAAGTCCGAGGATGCCTTGCGACATATAAAATATGTGAAACCCATTGAATGAAACTAATTTTACGGATTATATCGCGTTTAATCAACTTATTTTTATTAATTCCCGACGTTTCCCGTGTTACAGAGAGCACGAGGGATCTGTAACAGCAAACACCTGGCCGCCGAGCTTCAGCACGTCAAGCAGGTTCTGCACGACAACAAGCTTCGGGTCCCGCGCCTACTTCACAGTGACCGAGTGAAGCCGGCCACAGTCGAGCGTGTGCCTGCTGTACTACCATATGTCAGAGGTGTCACAGACAAGGTTGGCTACATCTTGAAGCGAGCTTCTATTAGAACATTCTTCAAGTCGCCGAAGAAGATTAGTCAGTTCTTACCATCCGTCAAGTGCAATATTCCTCTACAAGATGCAGGAGTGTACAAGCTTGATTGTGAATGTGGTCTCTCATATATAGGGCAAACAAAACGATCTATTAAAACCCGCGTAAAAGAACACATAGCTGACGTGAAGCACCAACGTTCCGGGAAGTCTACAGTTTGTGATCATATTATCCTAGACGAATGGCGGGGCAATACATTAGATTAGATAAACCACCAATTCTCACGAAAAAACATCGATTCCTGCCAAGGATGATACGCGAGGCTATTGAAATTACAAAACATCCTAATTTCAATAGATAGGGAGGCTGGGTACTACCACCTACTTGGGATCCTGTAATTAATAAAATTAAAACTAAACCCAAGCATATCACTGCAAGACTTCAAGACACAGTAAGTTCATTCTGCGTAGATCGGACCAAAACTAATAATTAAAAAAGCTGAAGGTACTCCGGGTTAACTCTGACATCAGGACGTCAATCACCTCAGTCCCCCGTGACCATGAGTGCTGTAAAGCACCCTAAACTTCGGGAATATAAAATAAGTTAATATACTCGATAAAATCTGTAAAACAGTTTTATTTAAATGTGTAGTGTTCGTGTAAATATAAGAAATCATTAAGCTGAAAATTATATTAACCATCTTTAAAGCACCGCACAAAGAGGAGACCGAGATAATAGGAAAAACCTTATACTGCACTAGCTGTTCCCCGCGGTATCATCCACGCATAACACTCCCTGAGCCGCGCGACATGACACCTCGCTTATAAAGGAGTCCACTGCTGGTTTCTCTCGGTTTGTTCGCGCGCCGAGCCAAGTTTTGAATTATTTAAATGTTTTATTATCTCTTAAACGGAAAGATCTATATATTTTAGAACATACTATTTACGTATCACTAACCATTACGCCAGCGCACGCGGATAAAGCAGTTAGGGAGTGCTTTTTCTTCCGACTTGCTTATCAAAAATCAATATTTAAGGCTAGCTGAGGCGTGTAGCCAAATGCTAGATAGCCTATACTATTCTTTGTGAAACTGGTTTTTATTCGGTTACAATAATTTATCAAATCGGACTGCTAGTTCCAGAGATAATCGTGTTTTAACAAACAAAAAAACCTCGTCCGCTTTATTATATTAAATATAGATTCTATCTCATACTCTCGTAGACCTATCCTATAGATTTACATATTTGTCTTTTTTTAGTGTCGCTTTTCCGTTTCATTGAGTTTAAAATCACAAGGATGCCAAAGAAGTTTTCGCTTCAAAAAACATTTAAAGCGGACAATTGTTTAAAGAGTTATCGCTGAATATCATCATCATCTTCATAAATCCACTACTGGGCAAAGACCTCGCTCAAAGGGGAATATACATAAAAAATAAAGCGATGAATTGAGAACCTCCTTATTTTTTAGAAGTAATTTAAAAAGCCTAGCGTAACAATCTCCCATTTGATTACTGTTGCCAACCAATCTTAGCTCAGGCATTTTTAGCTTGGCTTTAGTTGTAAGCAGTTATATTAGTAGTGTTATAAGCATTGCTAGTATTCTTTAAATATAGTTAGCCTCACACACGAAGAAGGGTGGTAAACTTTTCCTTGCTTAATCACTGTACATTTATTTCTTAATTCTAGACCACTTGTTGCTCCTAGACTGTTTAATGATAATTGGAAGATATAATTAAAACGCTACGTAAATTTCTAGTGACGCCAACCATCCTTAACTTCTTCACACAAACTAACGCACACATCTTTCTTAACATAACATAACATAACATGAACACTCACGCCTGTTACCCAGAGGGGTAGGCAGAGACTACGGACTTCCATTTGGCACGATCCTGACACACTTCTCGCCTCCTTTACATCATATATCTACGCATACACGCTCGTCGGTTAAGGGTACTCATCTGGCCCATTTTCAATATATCGCCAATTTGGTCGATAAACTTTCGTCTAGGGCGTCCCTTCCCGACTCTTCCGTTCACTTCTGCAACATAAATTTGCTTTGTCACTCTTTCCTCGTTCATTCTTTCTATATGACCATACCACCGAAGCATTCCTTTTTTAATCCTGGTCACAACGTTATCTTGCAAACCACTTTTCTCTTATCATACTATTTCTCATCCTGTCATTCAGATTCAGCCCTAGCATACTCATTAATGACCGCATTTCTACAGCATTTATTCTGCTCTCATGCTTCTTCTGCCAGACCCAACTTTCACTACCATACATTAAAGTAGGGACTAACACAGCACTATGAATTGCCAAACGTGCCTTTTTTGACACATTCTGACTCTTCATAATAGTGTGTAGAGCCCTATTCACTCTATTTCCTGCGTTCACTCGTCGTTCTATATCCTCATATCTACCATCCCTGCTAAATAAACATCCCAAATATACAATCTCATCTACTTGCTCAATCATCTCCCCTTCTATTCTTATTTCACATAACGTTTTACTTACCTCTCTTTCAAAAACCATCACTTTCGTCTTACTTGCGTTCACTTTCATACCCCTTTCTTTTAATGACCAGTTCATTAAAGTAACCATCATTTGTAACTCGGCCGCCGACGATGCAAATATGACTTGATCATCGGCCTATAAAAGGCATTTGACGGTTAACTCACCCATTCTCTACCCACATCCTTCAACTTTCAAAGTTTGCAAAGAACTGTCCATAAATAGATTAAATAGCAACGGGGAAGCTACACAGCGCTGTCTGACACCTTTTTGAATGCCAAACCAGTCCGAGTAGACCCCATTGATCCTGACACAAGCACTAAAGTCCCTATAAAGAGACCTTAATGCCTGTATCAAACCAGCGCTCAAACCAAATGAGTTAAGTCCACTCTATCATATATAAAATTTCACCGCTGGATACACACATATGCACTGTTGTTGGATGCAAGTGATTTTAGATGCAAATGTGTGCGTGAGTGTGCTCACAATAATTTGAGCATGGTTTCAGTTTAGTTTTGACTTAGTTTAGGGTTTAGGCATCACATGAAATGTATGCAGAGCTCCGTTCACCTTAATATATATTATTCTTATGTACGTGTGTTTGTCAATGAACGTCTCCTAAACGGCTGGATCGATTTTGATAAAGAATTTTGTGTGTGTTTGAGTAAATGGTTAAAATTTCTCATTGGACGTGGTAAAGCTACGCTGCAGCTATATAACGGTTGTAGCAGGAATAGATTGGCTCGACCGGGGTAGGCTCTCATAGAATACCAGCTTAATGCTGCTGTGTGTCGTATTGTGAGTGAAGAGAACCGGAGCCCTTTTTACTGGAAACGAAGCATTCCATCGTACTCCTCAGGGGTGACAACGCAGATGACAATGTAGATGTCTATGGGCCACAGCATCCACTTACCATCACGTGGACTGTGTGCTCGTTTGTCACCCTAATTCTATAAAAAACCCGGTAGGTGGTGCTCTTTTCAAGATCAAGAAATCACCCATGCGAAGCCTGGGCGGAACGCTAGTTCTGAATAAAAAGAGGCGTAAGCACTGCAATGTGCAAGTAATGTATAGGATGTAATATTATACTCTCTTTAATAACTTTTTTATATTTGCCGTTTTGTCATGCATTTTACATATATTGTATATTACGTTTCTATAAAATGGCGGTAGATCAACATGCAAATACTCGATGTATAATATTTAGGCCAGTGACGTAGAGCAGTGCAAAATGTACAAGGCATCTGGAACCGCGACCGTAAATCCACCTGCATGCCAGTACAGTCGAAGTTAAGTTAAAGACTAATCAAGAAAAACATGTTGTACTCCGTATCAGAGAATGAAACGTATCTTTTTTTCATTCATTTATTCATTATAGCCCTTCACAAGTCATGTGCTGAATATAGGCCTCCCCCAAGGAATGCCACAAAGCACGGTCCTGAGCAACCTGCATCCATCGGCTTCCTGTATGTCTAACCAGGTCGTAACTCCATCTAGTGGGGGGCAGCCCTACACTTCGCCTACCAGTACAAGGCTACCACTCGAGAACCTTTCTTTCATCATAGGTTCATCGAGCTATATCCTGAGCCCAACCTATCTTGATTGGGTATAACTGGTTTGTCAATTTTTTTAATTTAGAATAAAAAAGCTTTCTAAATGGACTTTACGCGACTTAAAGCCACGTTTTCACACTCTACTAGGGTACGCGTGTAGAAAACCTTCATAGTTAGCAATTCCTTTTCCGCCCTTTTTATCCCTTAATAACATTATTCAAATTTAAATTCGTTGAAAGCGCCCCTACTAAACGTGACAGGATTACTAAAAATTATTTTATCAAAACCATTTTCTTCACATAATTTCTACAATTTATCGCGACATAAACATATACATTAAGCTGTCAATAACAACTTTAAAAAAAATATACCGAAACATTATCGTATAGTGGAGGCCTTTTACATGTTTTGTACATAAATCGCACAAGGACAAATAAGTAATGTAAATCGACTTATTTTTTTAAATAACTATATCTCTACATCGCTTTAGTTTTATAAAACACCCGACGCCTACCTGATATTCTGTTTAAATTAAACCGTTTTATCATACACTTTTTATTTTTGTATAACCTATCAGTTTTTCTACAAATGAGTAAATAAAACAAAGCAATAAAACCATTTATATGCCAACAGAAGTCAGGCACCTCTTGGAGGCACGTATGTAGTCGTGACTAAATATAAGTTTTTCTCAAGGTAAGTACGTACTTCATGATGTAGGAAAAATATTTATATTCGTATATCGATGTTGTTTGTAAACATATAAGTCGTATCAAATAGACTTTTAAGGTTATAAACGTTATCAAAAATATATAAGTAAGCAGGAGAGCAAGTTGAACATCCGCTCTCACACTATTTTTTTTTTAAATTAACCTTCTGATGTATTTCCGACATATAAAATCTTTTTTATAACTTTTATAACAATATTCTTTTCTCGTTAGCTGATTAGAAATGTACATCACCATGCAAAGAAGGGTTAATTACAAATGAAATAAAAAAGCATCTACACTTTATTTAATTTTAACGAAAACATGCAAAGCTGAGCAAAGGGTATTTCGTAGCGCGGTGTATCCAAAAAGTTGACTTTGGAAAAGGCCAGAAATACGTATGGGAAAGATCATAGATGACGGTATATACATCTATTTAACGCCAAACGTCATATACTCAGTCTAGTGATAGGAAGCAGTATCAATGGATCGATCGCTAATCTGGCTGCCAAGCGTGGCGATTGTAAATTGTTGTGATGTTGTGATGTTAGATTCTTGTGTTAAATAGTAAATCACCACCACTTAATTTCTTTAGAAGTCCACTGCTGAACATAGGCCTCTCCCATAGATTGCCTCGTGGGATATTGTAATAGTTTTAAGCGGGTTTGCAATCGCAAATTTTTATTATTTTAAGTTGTCATTAGGAAGATGCTGCTGTCCATCACTTGTTACAGTTTCACTCTGACGCCTCTTAAGACACCAACGAGCTAATATATTGTAGTGGATATTCTTACACCGCCACTACACGATTCCGTTTAACAAACTATTTATGGAATAACTATTTTGTTAAACAGAAAGTTGAATAACTCTCATAACCTATTAAGAGAAAAAACTCAGAAAAAATACCAAACGAAACAGCAGTATTTTGTTGCTATTTCACTAGCAACAAAATATTGCTGTTTCGTTTGGTGTGACGAGACCCTGAGGCCTTTTTACTGGTGATAAGGTATTCCATCGCAGTCTTCAGGAGTTGTTTGCAACATTAGAATCTAATGTCAATATTATATAACAGCTTCTTTATCTTGACAATAGTCATAGTCGGTACAAACTCTCAAAAAAAAATTATAAAAATCAATAAAAAAGGATTCCCTTTCTGCTCTACATTTGGAATATACAAGAATCTATTTATAACCAATGCGCTACCAATAGGAGTGACAATGCACTCTCTATGAGACACAGCCTTACCCTGTTACAAGATGGACAGTGTGGTTTTTTGTTACCCTTACTTCTATAAAAATGTGTCATCGTTTTCAGCCTTAGGGCTTAATTCAAACTTACAATCTGTAATTATACTGGTTAGTGGTTCCTCTTATCCATGCAACTGTAGCACAGTAACAATAAGAACCCAGTTGGACTTCCATGTAAAAGGAGCGCGTCAACCTAGTAGTGCTAATAGGGACAATGATGTGAATTTAACATTGTAAGTACCTATTAAATGCCAATAAATTTTAAAGTATAATATTGATATTTTAATACGCTAAAGCTAATTTGAAATAAGAGAATTACTTAGTAAATTATAGTTTTCGTTAATTGTTTTCATTTTTCATAAAAGTTAAAAGAAAATAAAGTGACATTTCTGAGAGGCTAATATACATAATTTTTCTTCAGAAATGCAGGTTTTTTGACGATGTTTTCCATCGCCACCGATCACACTGTAAAGAATTACTTAAAATTGCTACAAAAAATTTAATTGGTGCCGGCGGAGATCAATCACAGGTTGTTCGCGTACTGAGAAATTTACGCCGAACGACTAGCCCCTCAGCTACTATGGCTCTATCTGTAGAACTTTCATAAACTTTTCTTAATAACAACGTGATCATTTGTCGTGCGGTGGTGGCGAAAGGGATTCCTTCCAGTTGGTGTGGTAAGAAATTATTATGGAATACCAAAACTATGTTATGTCCTCCGGTACATGGCAATATAACCATCTCGTTTATGCCAGGCGTACGTAGGACACTCAATAAGTTTTAAGATATACAAAAAGTATTCTAGATACTATTAATATTTATTTTAGATCTTTTTAAAATATTTTCCATCATGCTCTATACAAAGTTCCATTCGCCAAACCATCTGAAAATACTTTTGCCAATCTTGATTTGACAGGTCGGAAATCGCTTCTTCGTAGGCAGCCACGGCTTCTTCGGCGCTTGATAAAAACTTGCCTTTTATTTTTTCTTTGACTCTTGGGAACAAAAAGCACACAAGGAGCTAAGTCAGGGCTGTAGGGTGGGTGACTTCGAGTTTCAACAGCACATTCCTCAATAAATGATTTTGTTCTATATGTGAAGAGGCGTTATCGTGATGCAGCATGATTCCCCGAAGCCCGGTATTTGGTCTTCTCTCCCGCACAGCTTGAAAAGCTTTGAGTAATGCAACTGTAGAATACCATTCAGAGTTGACTGACCTACAATTTTCCAGCATTGACGTCAACAAATGTCCTCGCAAAAAAAAACTAGCCTCCATTTCTTTGCCGACGTTGCGGTCTTTGCAGTTTGTCGGTAACTGTCCTTCTAGTAGACCCATACCGATGATTGCCTTTTATTTTCCGGATCATATTGATAGATCCATGTCTCGTCACCAGTAACGATTTCTGAAACACGCCTAGATGCCCCGTTTTAAAACGTAGATGCTTTTCATGGCACCAATCCACACGAGTCTGTTTTCGCGCTTTCGAGAGCAAACGGGATCCATCAACAACAGCTTCCTCACTCCAAGATGTTGATGTAGGATGGTATGAATGCTCCCCAAACTAATGCCTACAATCTTTTCGATGTCCGTATATGTGATTCGTGGATCTTCTCGCACCAACATTTCAGTAGTCCATACATTTTCTGCCGTTACTGCTGTTTGCGGAGCCCCGGTTCTTTGATCTTTAAGATTAATTTTACCCCTTTTGAATTCAGCAAACCACCTAAAAATTGTTGCGCGTGATAATGCTGATTGTTATCGTTGTAAACTTTATTGTTCGGTTAAACGAAATTTAAAATCATAATATATCATAGCGCGCAAATGTTCACGGTTAAGATCCACCGTTTTAAATAAAAAGCGCGGGAAGCGTTGCAGGAAAATTACTAGAACTTTGTTTTTTTTTTAATATTGAGCAATTGCCTTATGGAGTTCTATTTTTAAATAAATTTGCTTTTTAGAAACATATAATACGGGTGCGTTCCATTTTTAAATTTCGAGCATCTCAAAACTTATTGAGTGACCTACGTATATTAATATATAATATTATTACATAATACTCATTGGAAGTTATTTTTATTTACCACTGGTTTGGAAAATACCTCTGTCCTGGGAAAAACCAGCAAAAACCCAGCGGGACTTTTTTTAAACATACATATTTCACTTTCCAATTATTTTGTTTGTACATATTTTAAATGAGTTTTAATAGAACCAGCATGGTGGCGATCACTCATTCCCAGGGCCTTTTACATTTATGTATTCTTTCATATTATAATAACCCGTATAATTTTTCTTTAACAAAACATTAAAACTTGTTTATTCACAAATTTTGTACATTTATTTGTATTATATCCAGACTGGTAGATGGGCAGCAATGTCAAAGGTGCGAGACGTCTTTCTAGTACTGCGATAAACTATCCACCTACCAAGCGTGAAAAGACAAAGCCTGCCTATAACGGAGAGGCTCATGTCCAGGTGTGGACTTTTATAATTTTTTAATTCTTTATTTCCAACATCTTCAATTCAAATACAAACAAAAATCATACAATCGGGACAGAAACCAAAACTGCTTTACGTCGCCAGATTGACTACTTTAGTTCTGTTTATCGACATAATTATTTGTAACACTGACAAGAGGGCGTTTTCAAAAGTGAAATATTTTAAATTTTTTTTCAGTACGCAGTTTTTATCATTTTTTTAATTTACCAAATGTTTTAAGAATACAGTCACCTTTTCATCAAATAAAATACATAGTTTTTTTTTTTTATACCAGGTTCTTTATTAAAATCACTAATCGAGTTGAAGATGTTCACAAAAGCGAAATATCTTCATTTTTTTAATTATCTATTACCCGTAATTTGTAATTATTTTTATTTAATGCAATAACTATAAAGCAGTGGTTCAAATTCGTCAAACTCACGTCTTATATCATCACTTTCATTTACAGGAACTGAATTTGCAGTATGCAATTCGTCATTAAAGTTCTGAGCCTCA
The DNA here is from genome assembly GCA_029286625.1 of Parnassius orleans. NCBI lineage: Eukaryota > Metazoa > Arthropoda > Insecta > Lepidoptera > Papilionidae > Parnassius > Parnassius orleans. The sequence goes on from JAGSMP010000781.1 coordinate 68,335, forward strand.
TCGTCCAGATCACAAAAGGCTAGCAGCTATCTTCTTTTTCTTTGCAGACACCATATTCATTTTCAGTTTTTTGTGTGATTTTTCGGTCAATGCATTCATAGATTTAATCCCAGGCTTAAAAATCCCGAATAAGTTCCGCTGTAATAATGTTTAACTTTTCCGCTCTTTTTCATACTGCAGGATTCCAGCATGAGTTATTTTAAAGGTCGAAATCTGGTTTGTAACATTTTTTTGTTATCTTGAAATATATATAGCTATTACATTCGTCGCCCCACTTTTTTTCAACTCCATGCTTCATCAGGATTTTACTATAATCGTTTGGGCTCAAAATGAACTCCTGTTTTCTAAAATCCTTTTCTCTACGGCCAAAGACGCAATCTGGTGGCATGTAGCTATGGCCACGAATAGGAAAATAATGAATCACCTGGCTACACGCTATGCTTTTCAGTAAAAAATGTGAAATCTGTTGACAATCAAAGCACACTTTTATGGTACCTGGTTCAGTTTCATTCATTATTCGAAATAAAGCCTTTGCTCTCATATTATGAAGTCTATATTGGGTCCGCAGCTCATTTTATATTTTACAGACTAACACTATCTAGGTGTTGGGATTTTCTTTCCTTATAAAAATTTGTCATATCTTTTTAAATTAAGATCTGGAGGTAAATAAGAACGTTGACACTTGGATCGAGAATAGTAGTTTTCGACAAGGATACTGCAAAATATTCCTTGACTATCTTTGTTTTTTCGGCATCTTTCAAAACAGTACGTCTACCAACTCTTCTTTCCGATGACGACTGGCCTAATGAACCACAGGACTTTACTAAACGCTTTATCAAAACGCTTTTTTACAAACAGTTACAAATTCCCATCAATGTTTGATATGTTGTACGTTACAGTCTAAAACCTATCCATGCATCTCTTTTGACTAGGCACTATTTTCGAGAAACGCTCTTTATTTGTAGGTTTTGCATAAAAGAGATCCTGCTTCATTTGCATATAGTTAGCGCTTGAATCTTAACAATGTAAGAAGAGTGGCCTTATATTACTTTTGGTTTTGACGATGTTACTCCCAGACCATGATTACATCACATATAAGGATCTCCTGTATCCCAATCCGTGTAACTTGTCGGTGACGGGCGCAATATGTTCTCTTCATCTTTTTCTGCTTTTTCTTCCTCGTCTCACTTCAATCACAGGTGAACTATATTCCATTTCAGCCATTATTCAAGATTATTTTTAAGATAAGTACAGAAAGAGAACACTGAATGATTGACAGGTGACAACTGACTATTTCCGCGTATTTCAACGAGTTGCCATTCTATAAAAAACGAACAGTTAATTAACCGCGCAGATATTACGCTTTGTGAAAACTATTTACTTGTAGATATTTCACTTTGTAAAAATTTCTCATATTCGAGTAAGAATACAAGCAAAGATTTAACTTTTACGTTTTACTAACGTAAACGTTACGTTTTAATAACGTTTTGTTAAAATCCATTTTTTTAACTAATATATCCCCTATTAAGGAACACAAAACCGTAAAAAAAAGATTTATTAACTTTCGGTAGATATTTCGCTTTGTTAAAACGCTCCTTTTATTTTCAATTAAAAGAAGAAAGGTACATAAAACAGTTTCCATGCATCTGTAGTTTCTGATTTAATAATACTGTCCAAGTTAAAAAACGTACCTACGCTATGTTTCATATTTACATCTAAATGTTTTTAGAAGTTATCGTAATTAAAATTGTTGAAAACCTTATTATTATCTCAAAAACATATAGCTTTCCATGCACTCAAATATAACTATAAATTCTTGCTTGAGGTACCTTCGATATTAGACGACCTTAATAATGAAACAAGGGTGAACCCCGAAGATAATAATAAAGATAACAATCATTCACCAAGTTATTAGGTACTTGAATATATTATTTTCTTGTTCTGCAGTGCAAATTAAAACGCACGAGTTAAAGGCTCTCTAGAGAATTAGAACAATGGAATGTAAATATAAAAGATATTCGTGTTATTCATGCTTAATCAAAAACAATACTAATCACAAAAGCGTTTAAATAAAAGATTACAAAGTTCTCATTAACATTTTTGGTGTAAACAGTAATAGGTTATTGATAATAAAATTGTTCATGGCTATATACTTTATATAAATAAGGCTAGATTTGTGGAAATTTCTAGCTGCAATAGCATTGCCATCAAGTTGTAACATATTGTGCAATGCAACGCAATGTTGCTACAAGGTGTTACACAATAGCCGTAGGAAAAATAACGCTAGCGATATTGCAGGGCTCCAGCAAGATGCAGTTTATAGCCTACAGCGATCTGCCCTGGTTTCACTGGGTTAATTCTGGATCTCGACAACAGTGCCACCTGACGTGTCAAATTGTGAATCTAAAACATTCAGAGACCCTATCAAACACACAAAAATTCGTCAAAATCGGTACAGTCGTTTACTTTTGTTTATATAGTTCACCTGTGATTGAAGTGAGACGAGGAAGAAAAGCAGAAAAAAGATGAGAGAACATATTGCGCCCGTCACCGACAAGTTACACGGATGGGATACAGGAGATCCTTATATGTGATGTAATCATGGTCTGGGAATAACATCGTCAAAACCAAAAGTAACATGTAAGGCCACTCTTCTTGTTAAGATTCAAGCGCTAACTATATGCAAATGAAGCAGGATCTCTTTTATGCAAAACCTACAAATAAAGCGTTTCTCGAAAAATAGTGCCTAGTCAAAAGAGATGCATGGATAGTTTTAGACTGTAACGTACAACATATCAAACATTGATGGGAATTTGGTAACTGTTTGTAAAAAGCGTTTTGATAAAGCGTTTAGTAAAGTCCTGTGGTTCATTAGGCCAGTCGTCATCGGAAAGAAGAGTTGGTAGACGTACTGTTTTGAAAGATGCCGAAAAAAACAAAGATAGTCAGGGGAATATTTTGCAGTATCCTTGTCGTGAAAACTACTATTCTCGATCCAAGTGTCAACGTTCTTATTTACCTCAGATCTTAATTTAAAAAGATATGACAAATTTTATAAGGAAAGAAAATCAACACCTAGATAGTGTTAGTCTGTAAAAATATAAAATGAGCTGCGGACCCAATATAGACTTCATAATATGAGGCAAGGCTTTATTTCGAATAATGAATGAAACTGAACCAGGTACCATAAAGTGCTTTGATTGTCAACAGATTTCTCATTTTTTACTGAAAAGCATAGCGTGTAGCCAGGTGATTCATTAATTTCTGTTTGTGGCCATAGCTACATGCCATAGCTTTGGCCATAGAAAAGGATTTTAGAAAACAGGAGTTCATTTTGAGCCCAAACGATTATAGTAAAACCTGATGAAACATGGAGTTGAAAAAGTGGGCGACAATTGGAATAGCTATATATATTTCAAGATAAGAACAAAAAATGTTACAAACCAGATTTCGACCTTTTAAAATAACTCATGCTGGAATCCTGCAGTATGAAAAGAGCGGAATAAAGTTAAACATTATTACAGCGGAACTTATTCGGGATTTTTAAGCCTGGGATTAAATCTATGAATGCATTGACCGAAAAATCACACAAAAAAACTGAAAATGAATATGGTGTCTGCAAAGAAAAAGAAGATAGCTGCTAGCCTTTGTGATCTGGACGATGAGGCTCAGAACTTAATGACATTTAATTGCATACCGCAAATTCAGTTTCTGTAAATGAAAGTGATGATATAAGACGTGAGTTTGACGAATTTGAACCACTGCTTTATAGTTATTGCATTAAATAAAAATATTACAAATTACGGGTAATAGATAATTAAAAAATGAAGATATTTTGCTTTTGTGAAATTCGATTTTGATTAGTGATTTTAATAAAGAACCTGGAATAAACAACATATTGTATTTGATGTATAGGTGACTGTATTCTTAAAACATTTGGTAAATTAATTTATGTAATCCTACCTTAAAAGAAATAAATGATAAAAACGGTGTACTGAAAAAACATTTTTGAAAATATTTCACTTTGTGAAAACGCCTCTTGTCAGTGTTACAAATAATTATGTCGATAAACAGAACTAAAGTAGTCAATCTGGCGAGTTCAGTGACAAACACACGTACTGTAGAGAAGTGTCATATAGATTAATGATCCTAAGATAAGCGTTGGCTCTGTTGTTAATTTTGACAGAACAAAAATTGAAAACATATTAAAAAAAGTTTAATAATTTTTAGTTTATTATTTTACAATAGTACATAAGGGAAACAGCTGCTTTCGTAAGTTGTTTGATGTGTTAATTTAAGGGAAACTGACAGCCTAAAAATGTTAACTCGTCTGTAATAAAGTAATTAATGCGTCAATCTATTACAAGTAGCAGCAAACTGAAAAGTGGTTTAGCCTTATTAACTTGTCAGGCAGAGTTTTGAACATCCATAATTGACTCAGCACTATCGATATAGCTAAGTCAATTGTGCGGGTCTGGTAAAGTTCAAATATTTAAAAAATCTAGTAATTCCTAGAACAAGAAAGAAAGGAAAAAAAAATTTATTTCGAACTACATTTTCAATCTTTGTTATATATATCATAACAAGCTTTTCAAAACGTTGAACTGGATTTCTTACGGATAAAGATAAACTTCCTGATACGAGTATGTTGTAGAGAAAAATATATTCGATATAGAGAACATGAAATATTATTGAATAAAACTAATTTTAAGGATTTGTGTAGTTTTCTCGTAAATAGAAATCATTAAAAGAAAAATTATCATGATTTGTTACACACATCTAAATTTTATTAGAAAATATAAAATATTCTATCCTTAACGTAAAATAATCTTGTCTTGACTGCCTCGTTGGTCTAGTGATCGTACACGCGGTTGCTGATCATGAGGTTCCATATTCAAATCCTGAAATCTAATTTAATTGCACAAAAAAAATCATCAAAATCGGTCCAGCCATTTTCGAGTTTTTGCGAGACTAACGGACAGCAATTGATTTTTATATATAGAGATTATGTTTTCCGACACAGTGCATATTATTTATGGCATAAACGACTATGCATGACCTGTGATTTGTTATTCAATTGAGACGATGTATGAGTTAGCTTTTAAAAAGGTAAAGTTAACATTATATAACGCCCTATAAAATGAAGTTACATTTAATTGTCACTGAATAATACAATTACAGTACTAAACTTTGCATTGTCTGCCAAAGCTTATATTTGTTTTTTATTAATTTATCTCATACACGTGTATCTAAAAGATCTTGTTTTAATAGTATAAAGAGAATTGTGTATGCATATAAATTTAATAAACTGTAACACAGACACAGCTTAACAAAGTAAGGTAAGGTACAAGCCTTAACCATACAAGCCTTTTAAGCATGTTATTATGTGACATATACATACTTTATGTAGTTTAATATTTTGTTACTTTTTCGAATAGTGAAAACTTGTGAACTTGGCCTTAATTTTTTATCTTGATTAAATTAAGATTTGTAAATCATCTGTAAATTATCTAAGCAAATAGAAATAAATATTTAAATAAGAGTAGGTATGTACTCATTACGCGAAATGCAACATAAAGAACTGTACCGTGTGACAATAAAAAATTGCATTATTATAATAACTAAATAATATATTTCTGGTATATCCTATCAAGTAACTATAATGTTTAATTAAAAGGGGTTGGGAGAAATTTTCTCAATCCCGAGCACAACCACAAAGTAGCCTCTCGGTCTCAGTGTTCTACAGGATTCATAGAAATTACATTACTTAAGTCCTCCCTCCCCCTTTCACCATCGATAACTAAACGGTTGGTGGATATTTACTTCTTAAGTTTCATTATACAACGCATTCAAACCAAACGGTTTGCACAATCGTTCATAATGCATACAGCACGACAATGACATAATTGTAAAATAATTTTTCAGTGAAGCCCTACGGATCAGTAAACTAAAGTAACAACCATGGTTCAATCATAATAATTCGAAGAACTTAGATGATTTGATACCCGATGGGGAAAATAGATTATCGAGTCATAGCGGTATGGTTTAACATGCAGGTATAGTCCTGCATGTTAAACCATAGTGATATCAAAAGTGAGTCAGACAAAAATAAAGTATGTGTACATATGTAAGTGTGACTGAGAAGTCAGAGATCAATAAATGAAATTTAAATATAATAAAATTATAACAATTCTTCTACACCGGACATTGCATCTTCATCATTTTCATTATCACTCTCGTCTTCATTTTCACTCTCGTCTGATGTGTCGTTTGTGTTAATAATGAATCGTTCCATCATATCAAGAACGGCATCGTGATCATGAAACCTTTTTTCTTCTTTTACTGCGTGGTCACATACAGTTTTCCATTCTTGTACAGTGATAGTGTCAGTTTTTTCTTTCGCTGACCTCATTATTGTATCCATATTCATTGACACGTTTTTTTTCGCCACGTATCCTTTTATCATTGCCCATATATTTTAAATTGGGTTGAAATCCGGGTGGTAGGATGGTAGACGAAGGACGCTGTGACCATGTTCTCTAATCTCAATAATATAGAATATTAATTTTATTTTCAATAAATCTTTGTTTGTTTTGCAGTATCAATTGATATAGTTGTGGTTTAAGCATCGATGTAGAGTTATCAATATTGCGATACTCGAGCCAGTCAATCATATCTACGAGTAGTTTAGTTAGGAGCGGGATTTTCTAACGAATTGTGGTACGATGCATTGTCTACCACCACCACGCTATTGGGCTTTAAATTTAAAATTAATTGCCTTTGTAACCATTTCGTGTAGTTTTCTGCATTCATATTGTTATGGTAATCACCACTTTTTTGATTTGCTTTGAACATCAGCAGTGCATTTGGTATGAAACCGTCCTCTCCGCCAGCATGAAACAATTTCCTTTAGAATTTTTTTTTTCAAACCAGAAGTGCTGCCATCTGAATAAGATTTCGAAGAAGTGTGAGTTGTGTCTATATGTTTCGTCGGTATGAACGACTGGCCTGCCATGAATGCGATATTCGGAAATTTTAATAAAAAAATTATACGTAGATAACGTATGTATGTAACATGTTTTTGTATTATTTTCTGTCCTTTTCCATTTAAATCCTAAAAGAGACACTTCTATACACAATGACCAAATTGAACCCGGATAGTTTATTTCCGTCTTCAACTTTTCATGTATTCGCTTCATAGTTGGCACCTCTTTATCAGTAGTGTGAAAGTTGTGAATAGTTCTTCGAATTACCGTTTTATCAAAATCGTCAATGATAATGATATTTTTCCTACATCTGGTCTTTTTCTGAGATTTAAATTTGTTTCCGTCTTCCAAAAGACGTTTACTTCCAATAAAACTCTTTTGATAGTGGACAGCGGAATTTTCGTCGATGTCGCTACCAATTGGGCTGATGTAGTGACACTTGACATGTCTTTGTCGTTCATTTCTTTAAAATAACTATTTAAATTACACAAAATTTCTTTTACTTGCCTATTTAAAGGTTTTCGTAGTCTTCGTTTATTTGTGTTGGCAGCCATTTCACTAATAAATCGAATACAAAAACCAAATATTTAGAATTAAACACGTCAAGTTGCTGCCAGTACAAGAGGTGAAGTGTGGAAGGTGCGCGGAGGAGTTGCGTCGCTCGAGGGACGCACCACGCCTCAGGCCGACTGCCAAAAAGCAGTATAAACCAGTTTAAGCCAAGCAAATTACGCGTCGTGCTATAGGCCAACGTCACATCAACACTATCTATGTGCACTCACACAAATGCAAAGCTCAGCTTAGGCCTTGCGTACTAGCAGGTGATAAGAACTGCGTATTAGCAAACGTAGAGGGAATTTCTACATTCAACAGTAACCTTCTGGTAGTTTTATTGATATTACAACGTGGATACCTTTTAAGGCTAACGTAAAAAAGAATATAAGAGGCACTAAATTTGTGTGCTTTACTATCTAAGTCAACGACACTGACTTAAAGTAAAAAATATAAAAGACATACTCATTATTGATCAAAAATAATGACATACTTATTTTTGATAAATAAAGAGCATGTCGATTCGACTGAGAGTGGCTGAGTTCATGCATTTTGTTAGTGAATTTTTGATCATAAATCACTATTTCTAAACTCAGTCAACAACAATATTGGCTCTGCACAAAAGTTTTGTTTGCCTTTCTTGATATATTGCAATGATGTAACTGCGCTTTTTTCTTTATTTTTTTTTTGCTATATACCACACCATATAAAAATTACGGCTTTTTTTATAAGTGTATGTTCCCGCTAATTATTTATATTTGCTCAAGAGTTAAGTGCTCGCCGCAAATTTCATAGTCCGTGAGCAACCGTTATTATACGTAGTAGAGCCATGCTGCAGCTATATTATGGTTGTTACGTTGTACGATCTCACAGAATACAAGCGCTGCTAAGCTGGAAACGAGGCATTCCATTTTAGTCCTCACGGGTGACAATGCATCTGCATTTTAATTTTGAACTGAGGAGGAGATGCACTGTGTGCGCGTTTGTCACCCATTTTCTATAAATAACTCGAGTAAATAATCAACCTCGTCCATTCTTGAATAATCTAATTCAAGTCGTTTTTGGAGGTACCAAAATTGTTGAGTAGTAATGCATAAAAGTCGTTTTCTTCATAAAATGTTTATTTCGTACGGTTTACAATAACATTAGAAAGTTATAATGCAGCTAGTTTTAGGTCATTTTCTATAAATCTCTCTCGCTTCTTTCACATCCTTAAATCCAATTTCAAATTTTGATTATATACTTTAGATTATAATGGTAGATATATCTGCGCAAAATAGCTTTTACACATTTTATTACAGGGGAAATATTTTCAATAGAATAATTTTCATAAATATAATAAGTTGTGTAAAGTAACTAATGAGGAAGGGAGGTGTTTTAGAATATCGCTTAATTTTAGTAAATTAATCTAATTGAATCGCCTCATAACACTCTCAGAATGAAATAGATGGAAAGATTTTACAAAGATTATACAATCAATCATCGATTGTATAATCTTTGTAAAATCTTTTTCATACCATGTTTTATACAAATAATTATATTATTATTTATTATGTTTAAAACTACTAAGTATATAAATATATATATATATATATATATATATATATATATATATATATATATACACACTATATATATATACATATATACGTGGGTCAAAATCAGTAAGATGAAGTGGTAATGGCTGGCTATAAAGAATTGATAACCTGGGAGGCTACCAGCCGACGTACCGATAAGTGAAGGAGGCCTATATTTAACAGAGTACTTGTGAAAGACTATAATGATAATGATGATGATAATGTGATGTTTTTAAACAATGTAAGTAAAAAAAAAATACAATAACACAACACTACGCATTCAATTTGTTGATTAATATTATACAATACATTTTCATTTCAGTATTATTAAATACAATATTGCTCTCTGCTACAACACCATACGTAGGCTGTTGGTTGCTAAGCATAAACATGTTTAATGTTCACGCTAAACAGTTAGCACACGTGATGGTTTACCCGTAATACATTTTACTAATTAAGGCCCAAATTATAATTCAGATGAGAATTAATTAGTTTACATAATTTAATACTCAACTACATGAAACTTTAAACACGAAATTGTAACATCCTTTTTGTCCGTGGCTGAGCCATGCAACGACTATATTATGGTTTCAGTACGAATGGGTCAGCTCGAACAAGGAAAAACCACGCTCTCACAGAATAACAGCGTAAAATACCAGCCTAATACTGCTGTTTCGTATGGTGCGTATAGACAACCGAAGACTCTTTTTACTGGTAAAGAGGCATTCTATCTTAGTCCTCAACGGTTACAACGCATTTACATTTTACTACTTATTTTGATTCTTTACACTCCATGTATAGATGTAGGTGTCTATGGGTCACAGCATCCACTTGCCATCAAGTGCACTATGTACTCGCTTGTTACCCTTATTTTTTAAATCCATTGGAATACTCGGCAACACAATGGCTAATCGTTTGATAACGATGCTGCGAGCCACGGATCGGATCCCGCACAAAACATGTACTTGCATTAGTATCTCACACCAATAATTTTTCTTGGTCTGGATGTATACTGCACCGTTTTAGCCCATAAAAAGTCCATTGCTGAACACAGGCCTCCCTCGTAGATTGCTTTATAAGGGTCATATGGCATAGTTACCACGCTTGGCAGGTGGGTTGGCAACAATTTTTATTGTTTACTTATTATTAGTAAGACGCTACTTACTGTCCATCTCCTGGTTTGTTGCCCTCTGTCACCTCTTACCATACAGAAGACACGATATGGGGTAGTGAATATTCTTACACCGCTACTACATGGCCAGTTTGGATGTTTGTTCAAATACAATTTAAATATTATGTAAAACACCTCCATGATACAAAGAATATTCTGAGTGTTGGAATAACGTAATTATTATAAAAAAATATACGTAAATGCCGATCAAATCAAATAAAACAAAGATTCAAATACATTTGGCGTTGTCGAAATTAAGTATTTTACCTTAGAAATTTTTGTTGTCCTGTTAAATTTATTTGTCATTATATCAATGTTAATGTCAACATAAAACATTATTTATTCATTTATGTTGGATTCGAACACCGATATTCTTTAACGTCAATATGCTTATACTAACCATAATTTAACAGTAAAATGTATGTATTTATCAATTTTAAAGGCTATCATTCTTATTTTTTTTGTTACAAAATATTATTTTTATTGATTAAAGTTTTTTTTGTGTTCTATTCAAGAATGTAGATTAAAGACTTTCGCAGTAGAATCAAAACACCGAACACAGCTCAACGGATCTGTAATCTCAAGTAGCAACGAGCCGGGTGTATAACTCGACGACGAAAGAATTGACAATCGATGGGAGGATAAAGGGGTTTTAGTAGCACTTATATCGGAAAACATGTGTGTTGGCGACCTAAGAGAATCTATTGCCCTATCGTTTTATGAGAATGCTAAAAATATTAAGCGAAATCAGACAGTGAGGAGAATAAACATCTCAAAAATTATAATCCTAGAATAGATAGACTAGATTCGTTCTAGTCTATCTATTCTGACTAGACTGATAGTTCTAGATTTTAACACGTGGTAGAGCCATGCTGCAGCTATATTAATAGTATAGTTGTAGCACGAATGGGTCGGCTCGACCGGAGAAGGACCACGCTCTCACAAAATACCAGCGTAAAATAGCAGCTTAATGCTGCTGTGTTTCGTATGGTGAGTGTAGAGAACCGGAGACCCTTTTTACTGCAAAAGAGGCATTCTATCTTAGTCCTCACGGCTGACAACACATCTGCATTTTAATTCGCAAACGAAGATAGACGTAGATGTCTATGGGCCACAGCAACCACTTACCATCAGGTGGACTGTGTGCTCGTTTGTCATGCATATTCTATAAAAAAAAAGATAGATCGGATTTCACATCTTATTGCGAGGGTCCGGTTCTGCGGTCGTAGTGACCATCCATTGTAACGTGTAGTAAAGGTCGTTGTCTAGGTTTAAATAGTTTGACACCGTGCGTAGAAATTCACTGGTGGACATGCGCATTTCCAATTGTAGGAAGAATTTCGTTTCGAAATTTAACGTTACGCTTACTAGTCTTGTCGATCGCAGTACCAGACGTCTGGCACCATTGACGCTGTTCCCCGTCGCCGGTATGAGGATGTTAAACTCTTGCGTAAGTGAGATAGTAATAACATTTATCGGTATATTCTAGTATATCCCAGAGTCGCTCCCCACGATACCCATGGGACGAAGTGGTGATTGATTCTCATAATCACCGCGAGGTATACTACTTATGTTTGTCAAACTAAAATAAAGATCACTCAGAAATAAATAAAATAAAAACAATTAACAATGTTTTTATCAATGAGTTCTAGATATTTTAAATTAAGGGTTAAATGAGCGTTTTACTAAACCAACTTAACTAGTCGTCCGTCTAGAAATTTCCAGACAAAATTAATTTAAGTAATTTTCTACGGAAGGCAAATAAAAATGTTGTAAGATAGAGATTTATTTCTGTAGATACAAAATAATTGCATTTCCGACATTTGCTTACCGCCACAACCATCGTAATTATTTGAACTAAATAGACAGATTGTTTGTATTTTTAAATTATTTTCTTTTATTCTTCTTTATTTATTTTTTCTTATCAAGGAAGCGCGTTACGAAAATAAAGCACACAGGAAAAAAATCCAGATCATGAACAATTATTGTTTTCTTTTAAATATAATATGGGTGATAAACGAGTAAACAGTCCATCTTATTATAAGTGGATTCTGTTTATCATAGAAATTTGCATTTATCCTCAATTAAGAATCAAAATTCAGACTCGTTGTCACCCCTGAGAACTAAGGTGGAATGCCTCATTTCCAGTAAAAAGGTTCTACGGTGCTCTACACTCACCATACGAAATACAGCAGCATTAAGTTGCTATTTTACGCTAGTATTTGTGAGAGCGTGGTCCTACCCCTGGTTACGTGGTATTATTGTATGCCTCACAAATGGGCACACGAAACACGGTGTGGGCCCGTGTCCCGAAGATCCGTTGCGAAAGTTTGTACCACTGAGTTACCAAGTTTTCTTCATTCATTCATTCATTACAGACTATCAAAGTCCAGTTATTGAAGAAATATATCGTCGATAAGTCGTCGTAAGATATCGAAAAAATTGAATGTTATGTCCTGAAAAAAATTACAAGGAGTCTGCCAACATACATTAGGACTCTTTCTTGTTAAAACCTTTTTTAGATTTCATAGTTGAAAAAAAGCCTTCTCCATAGATTACCTCTTTCCTTAGTTCTACGCTTGGCAGGCGGGTTGGCATTGAGGCAACCGCAGCTTTTTGTTATTTTTAGTTGTTAGCATGATGCTGCTAAAAATGATAAAGCGTATTCAGTATGAAGCATTTTATTGTTATTGTTTCTGTCATGTATTTATGTTAGTTTCAGGCAATTTTCCTTATTGTGTTTAGTAATATTTACTAGTCTAATATTGAATTTCTAAATGTTAAAACAACAAAGATGTGCTTGGTTTGACATGAACCGAAATAATAATTGATATGTGCCACGCTGAATACATTAAATGCCTTTAATAAGTAAAGCTATGTTGAGTAACATACGTGCTCGTGCATACAAGAAATATGTCTCGTATGAGATACGTAACAAGTTAAAATATATAAATAGTTAAATTACACAGATTAAACGAAACTTAATACGAGTTAGAGCCATGCTCTAGCGCAGTCTTTCTCAAAGTGGGCGATAACGCCCCCTTGTGGGAGTTGGAGACCTAGAGGGGGGCGTTAAGGGGCCCAGAAAAAATGGGGGGCGTTGGCGTGGTTTAGGGGGGCGATGGTTGATTTGTAATTTCATTAGATACATTATATTTTAAAATTTACTAAAATTAAAACCTTCCTACTACACAATATCGAATAATTAGTTTATATTTCTGCCCTGCATGATGGTATATAAACTAGAAAACCTTAACATAGATTTCGTAGGATAGCCCGTACACCGTATGCAATCAAGTTGTTATCATTTTTTTTTAAATAACGCTATTGGTGCAATCCGGTAGCAATCGGCTGGTTCATCAATACTTGTCTTAAATTGCTCAGTACGATTGAGCGTTGAAAGAGATAAAAGATTTTGTCTGTGTTTGTCTTATTCCTGTCGGTGCGTTCTGTATTTAAATCCTGTATATAAGCTCGTAATAATTTTTATATTTTCATAAGTGGTTTTGCGCGCAATATTTAAACAAGTATTTAATTTCAACACTTTATTTACATATTTGTAAAAACAAAGCCATGTCAGAAGCAAAAAAGAAGAGACGGCAATATAGTGCAGAATATAATTAATGGATTCATAGAAAATTCGACAAATCCATCTTTGCCTTTGTGCCTTCTTTGTTCAAAAACATTTTCAAACGAAGCGATGAAGCGTTTAAGACTTCAAAATCATTTGAATAAAATGCATCCAGACAAGAAGGACAAAAATGAAGCCTATTTTCAAGACCTGGAAAAGAAGCATAATGCTCAGCTAAGTGTATCAAAACTTTTTTTGGTGGCTGCTAAGCAAGACGATGTCGGACTTCGAGCTTCATACAATATCTCATTGTTAATTGCTCAAACAGGTAAACCAAACACCATCGGAGAAACGTTAATTTTGCCGGCAATAAAAGAACTTATAACTACCGTGCTCCATAAACCGGCGGCAGATATAATTCGAAAAATTCCAATATAGAAGCAATAGTTCTGTGCAAAGACGAATTGATGAAATGGCTGAAAACATTGAAGAGTCATTGTGCAATCATCTGAAGACTAGTAAATTTTCATTTCAATTGGATGAGTCCACTTTACCAACTAATGAAGCATTGTTGCTGTCTTAGGTGAGGTTTATTAAGGATGAAAAAATATGTCAAGAACTTGCTATTATTTGCTAGAAATTTAGAGACACACAAAAGGAGAAACCATATTTAAAACACTGGAAAAGTTTTGTGATTAAAAAGGAATTCCTTGAAGAATATTATATCAGCTGCTATAGATAGTGCTCCAGCTATGACGGGGTGTCAAAAGGCTTCATATAGCGTACTTAAAAAACAAAATTCCAGATGTGCTTGCTGTGCATTGCGTTATACATCGACAACATTTGGTTGCTAGAAATTTAAGTGAACGACTGTTTCAATCATTGCAACATGTCATCAGAGCAGTCAATAAAATCAGAAACAACTCTTTAAATGACATATTATTTAATCAGCTTTGTGTTACTAATTATGAAGGTTTCAACCGATTGATCATCCACTCAGAAGTCCGTTGGCTATCAAAAGGAAATTTTCTGACTCGATTTTACAATCTATTTGACTCTGTCGTTGAGTTCTTGGAAAACAAAGACACAGAATTGCGCGAAAACCTTATCACATCAAAGAATGATATCGCATACCTGACAGACCTTTATAAATTGCTTAATGATATGAATCTCCAACTCAAGGCGATGACTTGAACTTAATAAAAACAAGAAATGTCGTCACTGCTTTCATAGCTGCTTTTACAGAAGAATATCGGCAGACGTGAGTTCCATAATTTTCCCAATTTATCAGTATCCTGCAACAACGACGACTTGCTTGTCTACTGCCGACATTTGGAAAATTTCCACAGTGATTTCATTGAAAGATTCCAGGATATTTTGAAATCGGAAATACCAGACTGGGTGATAGATACTTTTCAAATGTCAACATAGCAGTATTACCCCAACTGGAAAAAGAACTTATAGATCTGACAACGAACGAGGAAATAAAAATCAAATTCATAAATGGCTACCAAGAATTTTGGCTACAAAAGTCAATCCCGCAGTCATACCCTGGATTATGGTCGATCGTTCAACGACTTTTGATAGCATTCCCATCGTGATATTTCTGTGAACGTGGATTTAGCGCTGTGACAACGCTGCTTACTAAAACGAAATCGTTTGCATGTTACCGAACGCGGCGACTTACGACTGTTTTGAGTAAAATCGAACCTGATATTAAAAACTTGTTAAAATCATCAAATTTATCCATCTCATTAGATTAGTTTTAAAGCTTAAATTGATTACCTATTTATATTGTTTTTTTTTAATTTGATTAAAATATATTCTCACTATTATAAAGTTGCGTTTTAATTGCTCTCACTGGTAATAATGTCTAGTTTAGAATGTAAGCTTAAACAACAGAACCGACTAATATAGCACCATAACTAAATTAATTAAAGTAATGAAATTGTGATTTTGAAGTTTTAGGAGTGTATAAAAAATTGGGGGCGCTGAAAAACAATTGATTTTCAAAGGGGGCGGTAAAAGAAATAAGTTTGATAATCTCTGCTCTAGCGTACTAAACCTCCAACTCGAATGGGTCATTTCGATTACGGATGGTGCACGCTCTCACAGAATACCAGCATAAAATAGGAGCTTAATGCTGGTGTGTCTTGTAAAGTAAATGATGAGCAACCGTACGAACTGGTAATGAGGCAATTTATTTTATTGCTCACGCTCAATAACGCATTTAGATTTTGATTCTCAATCAAGGGTAGGTGTAAATATCAACTTATCATCAGACTATATGCACGTTTCATCGGCCTCATTCCAATTAAAAAAAAAACTGTAGATCGTTTTTGAGCTGGCCTATTTAACTTTTCTTTAAATAAAGTGGTAAATAACTTTATAGTACATTGCGTATATTATAGCTATACATAATAATGTAAAGCTTTATTATAATAGCTACCACGTCTCATAAAACATACGATGCAATTTACTACAAAATGACTAGCACATTGATGTCAACTAGGATAGCGAATAGGCCTGATGTGTATGAAGTTATTTATAAAACAATAAAATTACCAAGAAAATTTTAATTTTTTTTTAAAATAAAACGCTGACACTGAAAGCGTATTGTAACACAAACTGTCACATCTATTATATATTTTATGACATATGACAAATGAGTACATAATGCACCTGATGGTAAGTGGATGCTGTGGCTCATAGATATCTAAATCTATCATCGGTTAAGAATAAAAATGCACATACGTTGTCACCACTGAGGACTAAAATTCAATGCCGTGTTATCAATATAACGGGTCTCCGGTTCTCAATATTTACCATACGAAACACAGCAACAATATTCTGTTTCACGGTGGTAATTTGTGGGAGCGTTGAGCCGACACCTTCGTGCTGCGGCTATGTATAGCTAGCATAGCTGCAGCGTGCCTGTACCACGTAAAATATTTGTCAATATTTTAACAATATCATTTAACACGCTTATTTTTAGTAAGTTAAGCGTATATACCTATTCTCATTCATAAATAGTGATAGCACTTGAGTTCGCAGATAGTTCGTAATGAGTGATAGCATTTAGATATAAAATCCTATCGTATTCACGGACTTGAAACTTTGATTCCTTTACCTAAGCGCAGACCTAAATGTCCAACTTGTTCTTAACATAAGTTGCGTAAGATTATTAATGTTTCAATATCTCTGTCAGATTGCGTTAGAAATTCTAGTGTTAGTGAGAAGATTAATGACATACAGGGAACTGTTCAGTAGAACGGTACGGTTTCTTTACTCATGTGGTAGAAGTCAAATATTTTATATACAGAAATCAAGATTTTAGATTATAATAGGCGTCATCAATACATGAAAATGGTGTTGTGTTTATAAAGTTTAAATTTTTATTGCACAGCGCTGTATTTTATCAATGCTATATTTAGGACACCTTCGTAGTGAACTCGATTTAATAGATTAGAAGTTGCCATTGAGTTACTCCGATCCAAATAACATTGTTAATTACATACAAACGCAAATGAATAACGCATACGATAAATGCAAGTACACAAAAACTTTAGTTATTAGTAAGCGCAAATGTTGTGTGTGGTCTAATAGAAACTAGTAAATATGTGTAAAAACACGATGAACTGATGATGAACTTTATGAATGAACACGTCAGTAAAGATAAGATTAAATTTAATGGCACCTACCGAATCATTTGTTGTCCCGACAAACCAAAAAGTATTATAAATCTGCGTGTTTTTTGTACTACTTTTAAATATAATAACTGTCCGTTGAATTTAAATGTACTATAATTAATTTCTATGTGGTAGCCATTACAAGAATCCAACACCCCAATCCGTCCCTTGGATGTCATAAGACATGATTATACCGTACGGTTACGGTAGAAAATCTCAGAGGTTCCAATAGAAAGCAGTTTAAAAATCTCGTTTGTTTCGACCAGTGACGGGCAGCGGCGTCAAAAGTGCAAGACTTCTAGTACTGCGATCGTCATTCCACCTGTCAAGCGTGACAATTTAGGTAAATCCTTCCTACAATGGGCAAGGCCCATGTTCAGGGGTGGTCTTTACGGACTAGTGAAGAAGAAGAAGAAGATATGAAAAGGCACCACTCTTGTATGTTTCTGTCATAAATAATACCGATGCAACTGTGTAACAAAACAATGTATTTTTTTTAACTTTATTTAAAGGTTTACTCACACACGGAGCATTGAATATACATTATAATAAATAAAATATTTCAATGTTGTATAAAATCGTCAATAAATTATCAAGACAGAAATCTTCTTTCAAGTTGTACATTAATCTATGTGAAACGCTCTTCCTTAGTCTCATTTAAAGCAGATCTGTTAGATAATATTCATATTTAATACTAGCGACCCGCTCGGGCTTTACCTGGATGTGACAATATTTAGATTTAAGATAATCAAAGACCATTAATTTAACAATTTTCGTTTTTTTTTTTAAATAAAATATTCAAGTTTTGAGGATAAAATAAAGCCTCGACCCCTCCTGACATTGCTCTTTATCATAATGTTTCATCATCACAATCGGTTCAGCCATTACGAAGCCCGGAGAGACAAACAGACAAAGTTTTTAAAAATGATTATAGAAGTCATAATAGTATGCAAATAACCCGCTGAGCTTACTAGAAGCCAGTCATTTCAATAGACAAGGGACGGACACTTGAATTTTATTTATGATATGTAAATAGAGATGTATAGATAACAATAGAAGTGTACATGTTTTTATTACGCCTAGAACTGTAAAGGAAAAAAATCATAATATCAACACTGATGTTTTAGGGTCAATGATTTCGTCCATGCAGTGCACTTGAATAAACATTTTATCAACTCTTGCCGTTTACGCCTCTGTAGCCGATCAATTTATACTTCGTCGAGTGTTTAGATAACTTTGTTCTAATTTTAATAGTTTTTTTTTTAATTTTGTATAAAATCAAGAGCTTAATTAATAGGTAAAAGGACTGCTTTACTTCCTCCTTTTCATTTTACTAGAGTGCAGGACTCTGCCGTAAAATAGTAAAATACATTATACGTATGGATGCTCTGCGCCTGTGCTCGAGGCTGACAAGATTGGTTTCAACTTCAGTTGATTTATCAAAGTCACCAATAAACCTCTTTTGCACGTCTCGCCACTGAATCTAATAATGCTAGGTACCATTTTGCAGCACCAGATGGACTTGCGCTTTTTATAAGGTAAGAACCTGCCGCGTCGTAAAATACTACCGCACCCTTACTAGCACACCTGGTTTATTTGTGTAACGTGACCGTTTTACTACTGGCTGTTGAAAACTTTCTTTTCTTAGCTTTCTCAATAAAAAAAGAAAGTTTTTCCTTTCGTACTAGTTATCGCTTAGTGCGGCCTTCACTTTATAGATGTAAGCAGATCAGGCCGTGTTTTATAGCATTTCTTAGTAGAGTTACACGTTCAGCAGTGGACTTGTGAGGAGTTTTAATAATAATCATAAAAAGTGATAGAAATTTTTTCAATAGGTGTATTAACATCGCGTAGATAAGAATAAAATAAAATTAATTTGAATAGCCCCATACTTCATTATTTTCTTTAGTAGGCATTAGAGTAAGTGCCTCGAAAGTAATTCCATTTATGCTACACGTTTCCCTTATCTCGAAGGTAATGAAGAGACGGTAAATTAATTTGTACAAATTGTACAAACAAATAAAAATATTCACGTTATATTTTAGTATTTTATTAATCGAGGAAAGGAATATATCGCTCATAAAACATTTAACTAAAACTTGCTTCAGCTTTCATAGAAATGCCCTAAACATTTTACGTGATAGAGTGACGAGAGTTAGAGCTTTCTTTTGTTGTCAGCGAGAATGTCCTTAAGGGTGGCAATGCATTTTCATTTTAGTTGCTAATTTAGTTGCTAATCGAAGATGCAGATATATTCTCATAAGAATGTTTAAAATTGCTACTCTAATTACTAATAACATCACACAGAATGTCATAAGGCATTAGGTCCACCCTAATATCCCTTATTATAAGGTGTAGTAAATAAATTAAAAAAATGCATTACAATACATTATTGAGATTGGGATGTGAATAGATGGGACTTAATACTATTTTAGTTGGTTTAAGTGTAGTAAATTTTTATCGTCTTATTTTTATTCATATTTTTTCATGTATTTATACGTTTTTGTCTTTATTTTACAAGGATACATTTACAAATATTCTGTTTTCGCATTGCCAAACCATACACTTTTCTGTTTTGTGTTGTCCATACAAAGGTTGTAGGAGAATCTTAAAAATCATTTCATATCATTCTTTAGTTAATGTTTTGTTTTGATGTACAATAAAGAATATATAATAGAACAATGAACCTAAAACTAAAACCTTAAAAAAATATATATTATAATAACTAAAATATACTATTAAAAAGGCCCTTTAAGCAAGGTTCCGAAGATACTGGCAGCGTTCCCCTTTGAATAGCTAGACTAATTCTTTCTCCGAGGTAGCTGCCAGCTCGGTCTCCTGTGACGTCGACTAACCTTTTGCTATTTCCTTAAAAAGCCTTATAGCGCTAGGACACCACGGACCAAGGGTCTCGACACCGAATGGGACAAAACATATTCGGAGCCTAGACCTCTGTATTTGCATGCTTTAGCTTTTCAGCCGCTTCACAAGCCGCACCAGCTCTGTTGTTGGTTCCATGTGGATGGGAAGGGCCAGCGTGTCTGAACAGGTTGCATCCCATACCAGCACCCGGCCCATCTTCCATGGAATCAAACTCATACCGTCCGGTCTTTGCCATCGTCTCTTGCAATACCAAACGGCTCAAGTAGACTTGGCACGTTGACGGTGGCAAGGATCGGCGTATGATATCGTTTAGTGCTGCATGTCTCGAGAAGCGGCCTGTACTTTTGGCATGATAGTCCGTGATGTCCTAGCTTGTCGACGTTACTGCCACACGGACATTTATGAGGAGCGCAGACCGGAACCCCAAGCCGTAAAGAATTACATATTAATAAAGAATTAAATATCTATCTACAATATGTATCTAAAATTATTTACGAAATATTTTTGTATATAAAATATTGTTTTGTATACAAAAGAAGACAATTTATTTTTGTATGGAGAATGGGACCACCACAAATTTTAGGGAATCTTAATGAAATGTATGTCGATTTATTTCTTATAATCTATAGATTACAAAATTAATATTAGTTTTACCGCAGCTAACGGGAATACTGAGAAATTAAAAATTACAATATGAATATCACAATAACCTAAAACAAATTAAAAGCTATTTTCTAGTAGTTTTCACCGATATTATGAGGTAGAATAGTATATTATAGAATAGAATAGCTTAATTATTAATAGTATAAAACAATGTTGGTTATATTCAGCATTTATAGGTACTTTAAGATTGATGGAAAATTCTTTTAGTAGTTCCGGCAAAAAATAGTGCACAGATAAACAAACATGGTGTGGAGACTATTTTACATGTATTGATTGATTATTGAATATACATCAAAAACACCATTACAGTAATTAAACAAAATGATGATGATGATAAGCCAAGATGAATAACGGAAAATATTTCCATTTATAATATTACGTTTACATGCAATATAGTAAGAAAGATGTTTTTTTTTTTTTTTTAGAGAGGGGCAAACGAGCATGCGGCTCACCTGATGGTAAGTGACTACCGCCGCCCATGAACAAATGCAACACCAGGGGAACCAGAGGAATTGCAGATGCGTTGCCGGCCTTTTAAAAAGGAGTAGGGTCTTTTCTTGAAGGTCCTAAGTCGTATCGGTCCGGGAAAATCGCTGGTGGTAAACTATTCCACAAGGAAGTTGTGCGAGGAAGAAAACTTCTTCTAAATCGCACAGTGGTGGACCGCCACTCATCCAGATGGTGTGGATGGTATCAGGAGTTCTGCCGCGATGCGTTCGTGAAATTTGGCGGCTGGGATTAATCCGAACAATTCCTCAGAGCACTCCCGTGGTAAATGCGAAAGAAAATGCAAAGAGATGCAACATGAATTTAAACTGGTTGTATAAGGATAAAACACAAAGTAAAATACCACTGCATTTATTACTGTAATCATTTCCAAAGTAGTCTATTAATAGTGGAACAGACAAACAGGCAGGCGCGGTGTCAAGACTTTGTTTTAATATGTTTTAGTTGATTAGAAAAGGTGCTTTGGAGCTGACTCCATAAGGTCCCTACGGGTGACCATAATTAAGATAGAGATATTTTACAACATATTTATTTTATAGGATAGGAACGCGCAATACAGTTGATGGGCAACTAGCTACTGACTGCCATTCTTAATACTAAGTAGAGAGGTACAATATTACTAAGTATACATATGTGGTAGATAGGTACAATAATACTAAGTATATACAAGTGTGTGTGCGCAGCACACCTACAATACTTCCCCCTTTATAAAAAAGAATACAAAAAAAATATAAAAAGAATATAATAAAAGAATAAAAAATGAATACAAAAAATGAATACAAAAAACTTAAAACTATACAAAAACTTTTTAATGCGCTGAGGAGCAGGGCTGTATCGAAACCCCCGCGAAGGGAGCGGCCGCCGCGGCAGGCGCAAGTGTGGCAGACTGGTGCTAGAGGCGCCTATCATCTGACCCATATTCTGGCCCGTCATCGGAACGCTGGCCATGAACACTTGGTGGCGAAGCCAGCTTTTGAACCTCTTATTAAACTTCACCCAAATGGTATACAAGATTATTGCTCCCATAAAACTGGCTATCACATATAACCATATTTGAAAATTATCCACTTTATTCTCTACAGTATTCTGAGCCTGGGAAACAATAACTGGTTTTTCTTGATAATTACCCATAGCAAAATCAAAACCTTTCGCACTAATGCTTATGCAAAGAAATATTTCAAATGAAACGAAATTCATTATTACTAAACTAATTACCTAAACCTAAATGAAACTGCAGTACACGCAAAATACAAAACACAATACATCTAAAATTACATTCAACTTAAATAATGTAACTTGAATATTCTGAATGAAAATATTCTGCACCTGACAATGCAAATAATACTTTCACATCCATAGTAACTAACCTGATTATTATCTAAACATGTAATTGTATAACATATATTTTATGTTAAACTAACTTATATTAAATCGTGAAGGTAACTTAACAATGCGACCACTCCGCGTTGTTTGGTTATCGGGTTGCTAGGCCGGGCGACGACGACGTCACCGGCGTGGGCGGCGGTAACGCGAACCGTACCTGCGCAGGCACCACATCCGCTGCGTTGTCAGCGTTACTGCTGTGTGGCGTTGCTATGTTACCATCGCATTCCTTTAACACATATGCAGGCTTTAATCTGTCAATAGAAATATGTACTTGCCTATAGGGTAACTGAATTAGGTAAACCTTGAAGCCCTTTTATCACGCGATATGGACAGTCGTAGGTGGTTTCAAAGGTTTACGTATTGAATCGTCCTGAACAAAGACATATTCACAGTTACGTAAGTCTTTGTGCACAAAAACTTTTACAGTTACGTGAATCGTCAGATGTAGGCTTATAACTACGAATAGTATCTCTAATCTTATCTACTAAACAATAGTCGTTGACATTACGGTTGTTCGAAGAGCTGTCATAAAGTCTCCTGGTAGACGTAAGTTTCGTCCGAAAGTTAACTCGGCGGCGCTAACCCGAGTCGCTGCGGCCGGCCGCGCGAAGCCCCAGTAATACCGTGGGTAGCTCTTCCACCCAAGACCCATGTGACAGGCGAGCCGAAAGTGCTGTCTTAAAGAACGATGCCAACGTTCGACTGCGCCATTGCTTTGTGGGTGATAAGGAGTAGTTCGAATTTATTAACCCCAACGTTTTTAACAGCTGGTTAAAAGACTACTTCAAACTGGCGACCTTGGTCGCTAGTTAACTTCATCGGGCAACCGTAACGACAAATCCAACCTCATATAAATGTTTGGCAACAGTTTCTGCCGTAATGTCGCGTAACGGAAAAGCTTCGGCCCACCTAGTCCTCCTATCAATTATCGAGTAAGTATCTATAACCATCTTGTGAAATCTCAAGAGGGCCAACGATATCGATGCACATGCTCAAATCGATCTGCTTCCGGAAACTTAGTCAAATTCGATACCGTATGTCTGTTAACTTTAGAACGTTGACATTGTATGCACGTTTTTGCCCATAAAGAAACATCACGATTCATACTCGGCCAGAAATACTTTTTAGCTAACATCTTTCGTGTAGACCGAATTCCAGGATGGCTCAAATTATGCAAACTATCAAAAGCTAGGCGTCGAAACTTTTCCGGTAGGTACGGACGAGCTATATCAGTAGACATCTCACAAAAAATAGGCTTGTTTAACATAGGTATAACCAGTTCCTTTAACAAAATATTATCGGTATTTAAACCAGACATAACATTTGTAATATAACTATCGCTACGCTGTTCGTTTGCAATATCATCGAAATTCAACGCAGTTGGCATAATCACGGCTTCGACGCGTGATAAGGTGTCGGCTACAATGTTATTCTTACCGGTTATATGTTTTATATTTAGTGAACTCGCTTATGAAAGCTAAATGTCTCGTTCTCCGAGGCGTTTCGCTTTCATCGCGTCCTACCTTTTGGAATGCAAAAGTTAAAGGTTTATGGTCCGTATACACGGTTATTTCTTGACCTTCAAATAATTTCCGAAAATGTTTTATAGCTAAGTATATAGCGAGCAACTCGCGATCGTATGTGCTATATCGCTGTTGGGTGGTGGTCAATTTTTTGAGAAATAACCCAATGGTTTCCAGCTATCTCCTTCTTTTTGTTGCAAAACTGCTCCCACGCATGTATTAGATGCGTCAGTCATTATAGCGAGTGCGGAATCCACTTAGGGTACGTCAATGTAGCGGCCTGTATGAGACCTGCCTTACATTGCGTAAATGCTTCGTTCGCACTATCATTCCAGACGATGGGAGTTTTAGCATTTTCTTTGAGCTTTTAAGATATTTATTTAATTCTGTTAGATATAAAATAGCATTGGGGAGATGAGCTCGATAAAATTGACCATGCCGAGAAAACGTCTTAGCTCTGGAACAGTTTTCGGCTTCGAAATTCCACAATTGCCTGAACCTTCTCTTGCAACGGCTGACACCATCGGTACTAATTTCGTGTCCCAAAATTCTAGTTTAGTTTGTCCGAAACGACATTTTGCCAAATTAATTGAAATTCCATATTCATTAAACTTTTGAAAATTATTTCTAAATGTTTATTTATTTTATTTTATTTATTTACACTTTATTGCACCTTAATAAAAGGACTACAAAGGGCGGACTTAATGCCCTTAGGCATTCTCTCCCAGTCAACCCGGGACGTGTGGAAATTAAGTGATAGGTGACAAATTAAATGAACAATAGAGTAAATCCAGGAAAAACAAAAAAAAACTACTGATAAACTTAAAAATAAACTAATATTATATATATAAATACAATAAGCTTATATACTATAAAATATAATACAGACAATATATTATATTTACATACAAATACATAGATACATAAATATATACATATTATAAATACAAATAGATATATAACATAAACCTATAAATAAAATAACAACAAAGGTAACCAAATTGACCATATTAACTATCAATAAAGTGCTTATGTACCAATCTTTTGAAGGCAGTCTTATTAGATGTTTTTCTGACGTCATCGGGCAGGGAGTTCCAGAGCAGTGCAGCCTGAATGGTGAAGGATTTACTAACAAAATTAGTAAAATGTAGTGGATACTTAGTTTATTATTATATGAGGACCGCAGAGTTCTATCATGCGTTGAGGAAATATACTGAAATTTCTCCTTGAGATAAGAAGGAGTGGATGGATCATTTAAGATAGAGAAGAGAACAAGCAAAATTCTAGAGTCACGCCTCTGTTTAATAGTGAGCCATTTAAGGCGAGAGCGATAGTGAGAGATATGATCAAATTTACG
Organism: Parnassius orleans; assembly: GCA_029286625.1. Taxonomy (NCBI): domain Eukaryota; kingdom Metazoa; phylum Arthropoda; class Insecta; order Lepidoptera; family Papilionidae; genus Parnassius; species Parnassius orleans. The sequence continues at coordinate 94,200 of JAGSMP010000781.1, forward strand.
AAGATTGAAAATATATCTGACGCAATTGTTGAGTAGGCGCTCTAGCTTGTTAAGAAGATTTTGGTTTAAATCCAAGTAACACACGTCTGCATAATCAATGATCGGTAGAATAAGTAACTGTACAAGCATAATTTTAGTCTTAAAGGGAGAAAATTTTCAAGCGATAAAGAGAACGTAAAGAACCAGCGACTTTACGACATGTTTCTGTGATATGAACCCCCAGGACAGAGTACTATCAATATGGAGACCAAGATTTTAACTGATGAAGAGAACGGTATCAGGCGATCATTATAACAGACGGGAGGTAGGCTAGCGGGATCAATTTTGCAAGCATCCTTGAGCTACCCATAATCACCGCTTGGCATTTCGTAGGGTTAACAGACACCTCCAAAGCGCATGGACCAATCACGGACTGACTTGAGATTGGAATTCAATTTGTTAATCGCGTTATGGATGTCACAAATGTCAGACTGTACATAAAATTGTAGATCAGCATACAGATGGTACGAACAATCAATATTAGATGTGATGGAATTAATAAATATAGAGAAGATTAAAGGAGAAAGATACCGCCTTGCGGTACGCCAGAAACCAGGTCAACCCACTGTGAGGTCAATTGCTCCACGTGGACAGACTGTTGACGTCCGCGAAGATAAGATGAGAACCATTCCAGGACTGACGGTGCAAACCTATAATAAGAAAGGATAGCAAGAAGGATATCATGGTCAACTGTGTTAAAAGCGTTAGAAAAGTCAACAAGCACCACAACTGTAACTTTCTTGTTTTCCATTCCTTCTCTAATATCTTCAGTTATTTTAAGTAAGGCAGTTGTAGTGGTGACCAGGACGAAACCCGGACTAAAGTACTTAGCAGGTTATGTTTATATATGAAATTGGAAATTTGCTTATGAACACAGGCTTCCAGAACTTTAGATAGGAAAGGTAAAACTGATATGGGGCGGAAATGATTGGGAAGTGTAGGATTGGATACTTTAGGAAGGGGTCTTAAAGTTTCCACTGACTCGGAAACTGACCGAGTCAAGCGAAAAATTAACAATAAGAGTAATTGCGGGAGAATGTGTTCTAGGATATTAATAATCATGGCTCTACTAATATCATCGCAACCGATAGCCTTGGATTTTATTGCCAGAAGAGTCTTTCTAATTTCATCCTGATCAACAGGGTTAAAAGAAAGACTGGTATGTGCGAGACGGAATTGAAGCTATGTAAGCGACTGTTTGGGATCGGATTGATAGGTCCAATGCAGAAGCAGAAGCAAAATGAAGATTTAAAGCATCGTGAGAAAGAGATAAACCACAATCCAAAGAAGGTGTTTTACCCACACCTAGAGAACTAAGGAATTTCCACACATCAGCTGGCGAAGAATTACTATATTGCTATGGATAAATCGGCGTTTTGCAGAACGTACCATCTGATTGCATCTGTTTCTCTTTCAAAAGATAACCAGTTTTCCTCAGATCTGCTCCTCTTGAACCGGGCAAAGGCTCGATTACGCCTGGTCATGGCCTTCCGTACTCTTCAGTCATCCAGGGGCTGGTGGACGTCGTAATTTTACTTTACGTACAGAAGCATGGTTATCATACAAAACATGAATTATGTTATTGAAAATAGTTACTTTATCATCTACAGTGGTTGCAGTTGTAATGGCGTAAAATCTATAAGCGATGCGTCTTTCAAAAGCTTATCCACATTAATTCTACTAAAATTACGTAAGGACAGTACAGTAGGTTGATATTTGGGAGGTTTAAGGTTGTATGATACATAAATAAGATCATGGCGGGAAAATCCCGGCGCTTCAAGTTGTCCATATGATAGCACCCTGTCAGAGGAGTCAGCTATAATGAGATCAATCAGAGTCATCAGTGTCGATATTATGATGAGTTGCATTTAAAGGAAGAATGTTGAGATTGACAGACTCAATGATTTTACGAAGCTTTTGAGACCGGACTGAATTTTCAGTAAATCCGTGTTGAAATCTCTCATGATTATGCAGTGAGCGTACTCAGAACCAATGTTATCAAGAGCATCTTCTAAATTGGCGAAGTAATCAGTAGAAGGAGGACAATACACTGCTCCAAGAATCATCCTTGAGCCCTTTACATCTAGTTCTATAAAGGAATTCAGCGGAAGCAGTATAAAGAGAAGGGATGCTAATATGATTTTGTAAGAAATTGAAGCGTGGAGATATTGCAACCCACCTCCTCCTTTATCTATACGATCATTCCTAATCAGCACAAACCCAGGAAGAGGATACAATGCCGAAAGTAAAGACGGTTTCAACCAAGATTCTGAAACTAAGATAGCATGTATATTATTGTTAGAGAATGATGCTTCTAGCTCAGAAAAGTGTCTGGGAATGCTGTGCGTTAATATGGCAAATATTTAACGTTTTATCAAAAGTGAAAAATGGTATCCATTGGCTACTTAAAGAGGGCACACTATAATTTATCTGATCATCAAAAGATACAAAAGAACTCTGACTCAATAGAATAAAAGAGTCAGAGTCAGACATGATAAGTAATGTTGTCTGTGTTGAACTTCGTTGTCACTAGCGATAAGTAAATCGTCTAAATAACAAAAGACAAAATCAAGCCCTTGTAAAATGGAATTCATAAAGCGCTGGAAGGTTTGCGCTGCTCCTCGTAAACCGAAGGTCATTCGGGAAACTCAGCTGAATGTTGTTATGATAGCAGTTTTCTCACGTCACCTGGCGCGACAGGTATAAAATGATAACTTCTATTGATGTCTAATTTGAAAATATCTTTTATCCGGGAGAATAAAAGTAAAGTCATTCAAGCGAGGAATCGGGTATCTGTCGGGCTTTGTTATCGCATTCAGCTGGCGATAGTCCCCACAAGGTCTTATATCTCCATTCTTTTAGGACTACATGGGTGGACTAGCCACGCGCTCTTCGAAGGACTACAGATGCCCAGTTCCTGCATGATGCGAAATTCTTCTTTAACCTTTTATACCTGTTGGGTGGCAACAGGCGTGCTTTCGCGTGCGGGCGGACCAGAGGTCTCGATATGGTGGACGACATCGTGTTTCGCGGTTTCTCAGGTGACGCCGGTTTAGTAATGTCCGGTACTTTAACAATAAATCCTGATACGGATGATTCAAATCAATAGTTTAATACTAGGTTGAGATACATTGACAACAGATGCCGAAACATTCAATTCTGTGGTTTTATCTATTAATTTACGCGCGTTTAAATCAACTAATAACCTGTGATACGCTAAAAAATCTGCGCCCAAAATTGGTTGTTTGACATCTGCTACCACGAATTCCCAACGATAAGGTCGACGTAAGTTTAAGTTTAACACTAGTGTCTTGGTACCGTAAGTTGCGATTTCACTACCGTTAGCTGCGTATAATTTATATTCACTGCACTGGTTTGCACGATTTTTCTCACGGCTGGTAAAACAGACACATTGGCACCCGTGTCGACTAAAAATCTAAGCCCAGAGTTACTATCTACACACACAAACGATCAAATGGAAAATGGTACAGACCTCAACATCCTCGGACTGTACCTCGTTGCTCAGTTTTCCGGCTGCTTTGGTTTCCACGCGCACGGCTCCGTACACTTATTGGCCTTTTCTCTGAACCGGTAGTGGTAGAAGCACAAGTAGTTCTCCTTCCGGGGCCGGCGGGAACCGCTACGGCGCCGGGACTGTGAACGATGACGGTTGCGATCAGGGGCGCGAGACCGCGACCTCCGCTGGTCGATTTGGTCCACGGTAGCCTTTATTTTAGCCACCTCAGCCCTTAACAGGGCCAAGTCAAGGGCAGCAGTAGATGCTGGCGCTGGCGCGGCGTAGGTAGTGGCGGCGGCATGGGAGCCGCACAGCCTCCATGACGTTATCTGCGACTGCTGCTGGGTTGTCCAAGTCCTGGGTCGGACACGGTGAGCACGGCTCGCACCTGTGTCGGAAGACGATTCTGCCACAGCACGCGAAGGGTTTCATCAGGAACCTTGTCAGTAGCGAGCTCGCGCATCCGACGGAGCAGCTGGGATGGTTTTTGCTCGCCCAGCTCTAGCTCGCTCATGAGCTTTTCGATCTGCCTCGACATTGACTCTTCATAGATGTGGAGCAGCCGAGCTTTAAGTGCATCGTACTTGTGGGTAGAAGGCGGATTTAGTAATATGTCTGTCACTTGCGCGATGACCTCCTTACTCAGCTTGGACGACCAGGTCAAACTTCGCCTCATCACTCATCCTCTGAGGTGTGAGGATAGCTTCTGTGCGTACGAACCACGCGCGGCTAGTCCGTCAAAAGTCCGAAAGCCGGGAATGTAGAGACACTGAATCTACACCTGGCGCCATAATGGTGTGGTGGCGCGGGCGGCTGGATGTCCTGGACGAGTGGCAGGTTAACAAGCGGCACGTTCTGTGGCGGTGGCGGGCAACACTCATGTTACTAATATAAATTGTCCGTCCGAACACAACCATGCAAAATTGCCCACTACTGTGTTAACATCACGTCGGTCACCAGTTTAGGAGCTGACCCATAAGGTCCCTACAGGTGACCATAATTAAGATAGAGATATTTTTACAACATATTTATTTTATAGGATAGAACGCGCAATACAGTTGATGGGCAACTAGCTACTGACTACCATTCTTAATACTAAGTAAGAGGTACAATATTACTAAGTATACATATATGTGGTAGATGGGTACAATAATACTAAGTATATACAAGTGTGTGTGCACACCACAGTGCAGTGTGTGAACTTTGTTTAATAAAATTATATATTAACTGATTAGTTATCATACCCCAAACACCATCAAAGCCGAAATGACTAGGTAATATCATGTTTAGCTATGTTATTACACACTGATAAATATGAAGTAAGATGTTTTAAACTGGTTGTGTAAGGATAACAAAAACACATGCATAATTTAATTGTATTTATTATTGTCAGTCATTATCATTTCAAAAGATTATTTCAAAATAACTTGCTAATAACATGTCCATTTATGATATTGTTACGAATCAGAAGCATATTTTCAATGTTATGAGATATGATACTAGATCATTGTCTTCAATATCCATATACTTTTTTGTCTCTGCCTACGTGCAGCTCTGCAAGATTTATTCTAAACAATCCACCTGAAAAATAGTTAATGTATATTGTAAAGAGAGTCTATACTAAATAATAATCCTTATCAATATAATATTTGTTCTATATTTATTGCAATCTAAATAGCGTGTGGGTTCTATGTTGATTTTTGTATTGATTTGCATTTCAAACACTATATAGCCAATAAAATACGTCCACATATGATATTAATAGGAATCAAAAGGACATTTTCAATAATAAGAGATATAAGATAAGTGTTCGCAACGGCAAAAAGTGTTTTAAAACATAGTGATTAAAAACAATATTAAAAGTGCAATAGTGTAATTTTACAACATGTTTACAACGTTAGTATTATAGAATAGAGCATCGTTTGGTAAAAGTTAAGAAAATAACTCTTATTTGTACAAACAAAAAGTCGTACAATCAGAGTGCGACACGTTAACAAACATTCTAGACTAATGAAACTAATGAAATATTCTCAGGTTGATCATCTATAGTCTCCTCGCTTGTGGGCAGCTCATTGGTGGCGTGGACGCGCTGACGCGGGGCTTTAATGTGTGCCCCGTGTAGCACCCACCCTAGTTCGGTGAGCGAGGCGATTGGCTGGTGCGGCGGACCTCTGCGGACTTGAGTGGCTATCAGAAGTATCCAATTTTCCTGTCCTATCAGTATCCTTCGATTGCCGGAGTCATATGTCAGCTGCTCCTTTAGGTCTTCTAAGTGATTGCACTTTGCTATGTCTGCTGCACACACAATCTGTGGCCCTAAGTTCAGGCTTGTGACCGTGCGTGCTCTGAACGGCACCTTTCTGCTGTGGAGACTCTTCAGCGTAACTTTGACTCTTCGGAACCCCGGTGAATCGAGAGTAGTGTTTCCGATAGCGGTGATCTTGAAGGGGTCCAACCGTACTGTAGCTCCAATCTGTTCGGCGATCTCTTCATCCATTAATGAGACTGTTGACCCATCGTCCAGCAGGGCGTGTGTGTTCACAGCTCCCGCCGGTCCAATTACTCGTATTGGAATTATTTTTAGGTAGGCTTGATGGTTTGACACAGCGAATGAGTTGGCCACGGTTTCTTGTGGTTCCTTTTCTATAACCTCTGTTTTCTCCTATTTATTACAATGGAGAAGTCTATTGTGTGTCGCGGTGCACCCTTTTATTCCACACTTGATGGTTTTGCATCTGTGTGTTTGATTTCTGTAGCGTAGACAGCGGAAACATAAATTATTTTCCTTTGCTAGTTCCCATCTTTTGTTGACATCTGCTTCTTTAAATTTCTTGCAATCGGATCCGTAGTGACCTTCTTTTTTGCACACGAGACTGTTTGGTGGTAGCTGCTTGTGTTCTATGTACTGGACGGCGGTTGCTCTGCGCTTTATTGATAATTTCTGGAGGTGCAATGCGTTGATAAGGTAATGGTCTATCTTCAGTGCTCGAAGTGTGACGACGCCTCCTCACTTTGCTCGCGAATGTGCAGATGTCTCTAGGTGCTTCTGTACAGAGTGCCAATCCTCGTAACCAATCCAAATTGCAGCTACAGCTCTCGCATGATCTCATCTGGCTTAGCATGCCCGATGAGTTCTGAGCTGACTGTTTCAAAGTTCTTCCTTGTAGACTTCTTCCTAGTCTTGCTGTGTTTTCACTATCATTGAAGTAGCCTCAGGTTGTCTCGTAGATGGCACGGAATGAAAACCATTCGGTGTACTCCGCTAACGCTTAGCAGTGTCATTATAGCTTTCGACGCTGCGAAAGAATGCGACGATATGATTTCTCTGGTTTTGGTTTGTCAGCGAGTGCGGCGATTGCGGATGTGAGCTCTGCTAGTATAAATGGTCGAGTCCATTATCTTCATTGGTGGAGGGTTCGGGTTGAGCTTCTGTGGCATGGGATCCTTGGGTACATCTTCTGGATAGGATCTGGTATGTGAGCTCCTTTTGGGCTCACTGAGGTCGACGACTACCGGGGTGGTTTTGGTACTGTTTTAATAAGTGGTGCCTCCACTCCCGTGGTTGCGTCTTTAATTGGCTGCTGTTTGGCTGCGGAATCTTCCAGCCAGGATCGGACGTACTTATTTATGGAGTGACCATCTTCATAGTTTCGTCTGATTCTTCTTCTTCAGCCATCTGTAAGGAGATCTGCAAGTTCCAGTTTGATCTTCAATAGTTCTACGAGAGCCTTCAAAATTCTTCTATGCGCCGGCTGTTAAAACTTTC